>KE372599.1:115000-141943 GCA_000418225.1 Zizania latifolia | reverse complement strand
AAGTCATTAACTTGCTGATCAATGTAAAAGACATTTATTCAAGGAACAAGATAACAAGTTATCCAAATGTACATCAGTATAAACAAGACACTTTCTCTCATATACACTAGACTCACTCACGCAAGTATCTAATACCCATTGAGCTCAAGTGCGCCTCATGCTTGGGCTGTGAGAGAGGCTTCGTCAACGGATCGGCTATGTTCAAATCTGTGTGCACCTTGCATATCTTCACATCACCTCTGTTTATTATCTCACGGATCAGGTGATAGCGCCGCAGTATGTGCTTGGACTTCTGGTGTGACCTAGGCTCCTTGGCTTGCGCAATGGCACCACTATTATCACAATAGAGAGCCACTGGACTGGACGCACTAGGGACGACACCCAACTCAGAAACAAACTTTTTGATCCAAACTGCCTCCTTCGCAGCTTCTGAAGCTGCGATATACTCGGCCTCGGTGGTAGAATTCGCAACTGTTTCTTGCTTAGAACTTTTCCAACTCACTGCGCCTCCATTGAGGCAGAACACAAATCCTGACTGCGACCGTGAATCGTCTTTGTCGGTTTGGAAGCTAGCATCGGTGTAACCGCTTAGGGGCTTCCAAACGCTATTCCGTAACAAGGTAGTTATAAAGGTTGCTTTCGGATGTGTCACGAAACATGTCTTGGGATGTGAGCGGTCAAGATTGAATTTACCCCTCCTAATAACGGGAGAGACGTCTCTGGGCCCCTCGAGGTAGTTGGATTGGAAAAGTGCATGGCCATGCCACTATGACTAAAGAGTTAGTCATGATTGAATCCACTACTTGATCGAGTGAAATATCGAGCTGTCCAACAAGAGTGGCACGTATCTCGCCTTGAGCTTGACTGATATCGTGTGTTAAAGGGATTGGTGTGTGTGTATATCAAGGTTCAGCAAGTATGATTTTGACTTTGTATGCATTCGGGGGTCAATATGTGCTGTTAGGTACCGCTATTGATAGGCGATTCGGAAATGGTTTCCGGGTAGCGGCCGTTTGCGTATGATCCTATCGGGTCACACGCTTAAGGGGATGGAATTCGAATCTTGCAAAGAATTGGTTCTTATGCAAGTGGAAGATTGATAGAATTGTGCCCAAAAAAATTCTAGGGGAACCGAAAGTTCCGGCTGTAGCCGGAAGTTTCGGATTTTGGAGCATCCGAAAGTTCTGGTAGGACCAGAAATTCTGGGTCAGTACTAGTGTTCGATTTTTTGGACGAACCAGAAGTTTCGGCTGGAGTCGGAAGTTTCGAGTTCTGGGTGAACCGAAAGTTTCGGTTGGACCAGAAGTTCCGGGTTAAGAATTAATTCGATACAGAAGGTCTATTTCGGAAGTTTCGGATGGGATCTGGAAGTTCCGGTGGCCAAAAGTTTTGGCTATAGCCAGAAGTTTCGGACCACGCGAACATATTAGATCTGTTGGCCTTTAATGCAGATTAAAGGCCCACGATGGTGCACTATATAAAGAGGGGTGGGGCTAGCACGTGAAGGCTGCTGCTCATTGTTACTTCACCCTAATCCTAGCCGCCACCCTCTCTCTCCTCGATCACAAGGGTTGTGGTTGATCTCTTTCGGATCTCGCGAGGGTGCTAGCACACCGGCGCGAGGTGATCCCGTTCCTGTACGTGTGGATACCGTAGATGCACCGTTGTTGCATCGGTGCTGTTCTTCCTTGGAGATCGTCGGATTACACCGACTTCGCCGTCGACGAACGAACAGAGTTGTGAGGAGTATCTCGAGGACGCGCTTCATCAACTCTACTTCCGCTGCCTGAGCACGTCTTGTGGCTCAAGGTAACGATCCATGATCCCATTACACGCATAGTTCTTGTGCTAACGGGATAAATTTTTGAAATTAAGCGCTAGCGTAGCTTCCCCATAACCCAACGACGGGATCGGACTAATCTTTTCCAGCTTATCAGGTGTCGAAGGACACTAATTCTTGCTGAGAGAAATACCATGTGACATTGGCAGAAAACCTTTCTTGAAATTCTGCATATTGAACTGTTTCAATACCTTATCAATGTACATGCTTTGGCTTAATCCAATTAGCCTTCTTGTTCTATCTCTATAGATATTTATGCCCAACATATATGCTGCCTCTCCAAGATCTTTCATTGAAAAACTTTTTCTAAACGAAAACTTAACAGCATCTAACATAGGAATATCATTTCCGATCAACAATATATCATCTGCATATAAGACCAGAAACACAAGTGAGCTCCCACTAGCCTTTTTGTAAACACAAGGCTCTTCTTCGTTCTTGATGAAGCCAAACCCTTTGACTTCCTCATCAAAACGAAGATTCTAACTCCGAGAAGCCTGCTTCAGTCCATAAATGAACCGTTGCAGCTTGCAAACTTTTCTAGCATTTTCTGGATCATCAAGACCTTCAGCCTGTGTCATGTACACATCCTCACTTAGGTTTCCATTAAGGAAAGTCGTCTTGACATCCATTTGCCATATCTCATAGTCATAAAATGCAGCAATTGCTAGGATGATCCAGATAGACTTTAGCATAGCGACGGACAAAAATGTTTCATCATAATCAACACCTTGAATCTGTATGAAACCTTTCGCCACCAATCATGCCTTATAGATGTGAACATTTCCATCAACGTCTATCTTTTTCTTGAAAATCCATTTACACTCAATGGTTTTTACACCATCGGGTGGATCGACTAAGTTCCAAACTTGGTTCTCTCGCATAGATTCCAACTCAGATCTTATGGCTCCAAGCCATTTCTCAGAGTCTGGTCCCATCACCGCTTCCATATAGGTCTTAGGTTCATCATTGTCCAACAATAATACGTCGCGCTGCCCAGTGGTCAGAAACGCAAACCGCTCGGGCGCACGACTCAACCTTTCCGACCATCGTGGGGCTGGTGTCTCAGCAACAAGTCCTGCAACACTTTACATATCGAGTTACGGTTTAGTAGGAGATGAAACAATTTCTAGTGGCTCTCGAACTTCTTCGAGATGCACCGTGCTCCCATTAACCCCTTTCGAGAGAAACTCTTTCTCTAGAAAAACACTATTCTGGGTGACAACACAGTGCCTTCTTTCCGGTTATAAAAGTAATATCCTTTGGTTTTCCTAGGATATCTCACAAAGAAGCATTTATCAGATTTGGGCGTGAGTTTATCAGACGTCAAACGCTTTACATAGGCCTCACAACCCCAAATCTTTAGAAAAGACAACCCGAAACGCTTCCGAGTCCATATCTCATATGGTGTCCTCTCTACTGATTTAGATAGAACTCTGTTTAACGTGAAAGCAGCAATTTCTAAAGCAAGTCCCCAAAAAGACAATGGAAGATCAACCTGACTCATCATCGACCGGACCATGTCCGAGAAGGTTCGGTTCCTCCGCTCGGACACCCCATTCCACTGAGGCGTGCCAGGTGGAGTCAGCTGTGGAATAATTCCACACTGCTTCAGATGATCATTAAACTCATGGCTCAAATATTCACCTCCACGATCCGATCGTAGAAATTTGATTATCTTGCCAATTTGATTTTGTACTTTATTCTGGAACTCTTTGAACTTTTCAAATGATTCCGACTTATGCCTCATTAAGTAGATGTAACCAAATATACTAAAGTCATCGGTAAAAGTTATGAAATACTGAAAACCACCTCTAGCTGTAGAACTCATTGGTCCACATACATCAGTATATACAATGGCCAATAGCTCATTTGCCCTCTCACTTTGACCAGTAAAAGGGGTCTTAGTCATTTTGCCAATAAACAAGACTCACATGTGTCAAATGATTCAAAATCAAAAGACTCTAAAAGTCCATCTCTATAAAGCTTTTGGATGCGCTTCTCATTTATATGACCCAAACGATAATGTCAGACATAGGTAAGATTCAAATCATTTAGTCGAGGTTTCTTGGTATTAATGTTATAAACGTGTGTATCCTCAAGATTCAAAATATACAAGCCATTCACCAATGGACAAACACCATAGAGCATACCATTCGAAAATAACGAACAACACTTTTTCTTTATTACGAATTCAAAACCGTCTTCCTCTAAACATGATGAAGAGATAATGTTTCTGCCCAAGGCGGGAATAAAATAATAATTATTTAACTCCAAAACTAATCCTGAGGGTAGCGATAAAGAATAGACGCCGACGGCCAACGCAGCAACTTTTGTACCATTGCCGACGCGAACATCCAATTCGCCTCTTGCACACTTCCTTATCCTATTCAGCCCCTGCAACGATTTGCAAGTGTGAATCATTGATCCGGTATCAAATACCCATGAATCACTTGGACGAGTAACAAGATAAATTTCAATAACATTTATACCTGAAGCGAAAGTCACACTTCCCTTCTTTTTCTTTTGTTCCTCCAAGTACAACTTGCAATTCCTCCGCCAATGGCTAGGCTTATGGCAGTGGTGGCAAGTGTCAAAAGCAGTGGCACCCGCTTAGACTTTTCAGCCGAGTTAGACTTAGAGCTCGAGATCGCATCTGGAGCTTTAGCCATACCATTTCGCTTCCTCTTTTTATTCTTCTTCTGAACCATCATCACATAACTAGAATTTTTCCTGAGGCTATCCTCGGCCGTCTTAAGCATGCCATGTAACTGAGCCAATGTTTTCTTCATGCCATTCATATGAAAATTCATAATAAACGACTCGAAGCTCGCAGGGAGCGACTGAAGTATCACATCTGTGGCCAAGTCATCATCAAGCTTAGAGCCAAGTTTCTACAAGTTCTCCACGTAACCAATCATCTTGATCATATGAGGACTCACAGGACTGCCCTCTGCCAACCTGCACCCAAACAAAGACTTAGAGACATTATACATCTCGGTCTTCGTCTTGTTCTCAAACATGCCCTTCAGCCCAACGATCATATCATAGGCGTCTCTGTCCTCATATTGCTTCTGAAGCTCAGAGGACATACAAGCAAGCATAAGACAGCTGACATCCACTGAATCACTGGCGTGCTTCTCATAAGCCCGCCTCTCAGCCAGTGGCGTATCATCCTTCGGTTTATCAGGATGGGTTTCTCTAGAATGTAATCCTTGTTTTCTTGTTTGAGAACAATTATCAAATTCCTATACCAGTCTATAAAATTTGTTCCAGACAATTTTTCTCTTTCAAGAATGGGTTGCAGGATAAAAACTGAAGTGTTCTTCGTAGTAAGTGCTATGATCTACAACAAAATACAAGGTTCAGCACTATGCTATGTTGATCTTCTATCAAATAAAAGATATACCACAACATGAAAAATGATCGATTTCCCTCTAACGACACATTGTGGGACAAGATCCATAGTCGACTAACTCCTAGTGAGCTTTGGCATCACCGCTAGAAGATTAGTGACATAGGTAAGCAACACCTTGCTAATCACATCATATGTGACTCTTGTTTGTTGAGGTGACATCCAATGTCCGACACTCAACTCCGTGCCCCAAAGCCCAAAACCGTTTTGATAGCTTTGTTAAGTCAACTAATACTATGCATGTGGTGTCCGACACCATCTTAACTGATTGAGATAAAAGATAACACCCTGCTTTGGCAGACCCACCATACAGTGATCACAACCTTAGTAGGTGCAGCTATTAGAAAGAGCATCAATACTTAATTTTCTAAGGGAAACTATTCTATCAGGGTAACGCTGCCTACCGCACACGCAACATGAAAGAATAGTATGATAGAAACTTAAGTAAACATCGCAGGCAATCATATTGACTGTGACTGAGTACGGCCCCTTCACATGGTGATCTCCATCTCCATGGTTCCTGTCCGTCGAGTCATACCACTTCAGGCCTCCATGAAACTGTATCAGCCTATTACAACTAATAGCGCTATACTAATTATATGAGCTGAAGCATCACATGTCGACACGCAGGTCGTACAATATTTGAATAACCTTAGGCTGCAATCAACCATGACACACATGCCATGTTATTACAAGCGCATATCATATACTTTGCAAGGCCATACCAGTCACAACATTCTCTGCAAAAATAAGTTAGGCGGAGACTATGTGCAACTGAAAACAGACCCAGAACTTCCGGCTCAGCCGAAACTTCCGGTCGAAGGGACTGGAACTTCCGACTCAGCGCTGGAACTTCTAAAATCAACCTTCTGACTTGAATTTATTTTTGGCCCGGAACTTCTAGCTACACCCAGAACTTCCGAAAATAACCTTCTGTATGGAATTTATTTCTGTCCGGAACTTCCGGAACCAGAACTTCCGAGTCATACCCGGAACTTCCGAAAATAACATTCTGTATCGAAAATTATTTCGGCCCAAAACTTTTCGTCCAACCGGAACTTCCGGAAATCCGACGACAAAAACAATAGATCCAATCTATTTCCATCACATATCACCATTTGTGATCGATCCAGATCGAACACTACGCACGTAGGCTCTGATACCACTGTTGGGTTATGGGGAGGCTACGCTAGCGCTTAATTTCAAAAATTTACCCCGTTAGCCCAGGAACCATGCGTGTAATGGGATCATAGATCGTTACCTTGAGCCTCGAGACGCCCTCAGGCAGCGGAAGTAGAGTCGATGAAGCGCGTCCTCGAGCTGCTCCTCACGGCTCCGTTCGTTCATCAACGGCGCAGTCGGCGTAATCCAGCGATCTCCAAGGAAGAAGAACAGCACCGATGCAGCAATGGTGCCTCTACAGTATCCACACGTACAGGGACGGGATCACCTCGCGCCGGTGTGCTAGCACCACTCGCGAGATCCGGAAGAGATCAACCACAACCCTTGTGATCGAGGAGAGAGAGGGTGGCGGCTAGGGTTAGGGTGAAGTAACAATGAACAGCAGCCTTCACGTGCTAGCCCTACCCCTTTTTATATACTGCACCAACGTGGGCCTTTAATCTGCATTAAAGCCCAACAGATATAATCTGTTCGCGTGGTCTAGAACTTTCGGCTATAGCTAGAACTTCCGGCCATCGGAACTTCTGGATCCCATCCGAAACTTCCGAAATAGACCTTCTGTATCGAATTAACTCTTAACCCAGAACTTCCGGTCCAACCGGAACTTCCGGTTCGTCCAGAACCCAGAACTTCCGGCTCCAGCCGAAACTTTTGGTTCATCTAGAAAATCGAACACTGGGACTGACCCGGAACTTCTGGTCCTACCAGAACTTCCGGATGCTCCAGAACCCGGAACTTCCGGCTACAGCTGGAACTTCTGGTTCCTCCAGAATTTTCTTGGGCACAATTCCATCAGGTATTGCTCCTCGACTGCCTCAAAATGCTGATCTGACCTGACCCGGACGTTGGTCTGACCACCAACCACATCAACGTCTTCGTCATCACTTTCTTCAATAAAGATGCTCTCATCCTCCCCTTGAACCTGTGCACCTATACCTGTAATGTCGGGTCTAGTACCAGGACTAGCCTCATCAAAAGTGACTTCATAAGTGTCGATAATCTTGTTAGTTTCTAAGACAAGTACACAGTAGCCATGAGTATGAGCGAGATAACCAAGAAAAATGCTATCTTGAGATCTTGCTTTAAATTTATCCAAATTTCTAGATTTTAACATAAAATATTTGTACCCAAAAACTCTCAAGTGAGAAACACTATGTCTATATCCAAAACAAAGCTTATAAGAAGTTTTACGCAACTTTGATAGTAAGAAAACTCTATTTAAAATATAACAAGCTATATAAATTGCTTCAGCCCAAAACTTCCTAAGGGTCTGATGTTCATCAAGCATAGTCCTAGCCATCTCAACCAAAGTTCTATTCTTTCTTTCAACAACACTATTCTGTTGTGGAACTGTTGGTGATGAAAACTAATGTTTAATACCTTTTTCAGCACAAAAGTACTTAAAAGATAAATTCTTAAATTCAATACCATTGTCACTTCTAATTGCTCTAAGTGCTCCCGGGAGTTCAATAGAAAGTCTAATAATCAAGTTTTGAAAAATACCAAAAGCTTCATCCTTAGATGCCATGAAGAGAACCCAAGAGTATCAAGAGAAATCATCAACAATGACAAGAATATACCACTTTTTCCCAATAGATTGAACTCGAGCTAGTCCAGTAGTATCCATGTATAAAAGTTGACCAAGTACAGTTGTCATAACCAAGGTAATAGGAGCATGTGAGTTAAAAACCATTTTGACATGACGACAAGAAGAGCAAACCAAATCACCAGCACCTTTAAGTTTTGGCAAGCCATGAATAAGATCCAAACCACTAACACGGGTAAGATGATCAAAAACAACATGACCAATTCTACGATGCTAGAAGAATAAATCTTTAGAATCATTGGCAACTAGACATTTAATCTTAGAAGATGAAGGTGAATCAAAATCAGCTTTAAAAACTCTATAACTAGATTTTTTCAAGCACGCCTCAAGATCCTCATTAATTATTTGTGATACAGAAAGCAAGTTGTATATTAGATTGTCAACAAGAGCTACATCTTTGAACATAAATTTATCACTTACCTTGACTGTACCTTTTTGCAATGATGGCGCTAGTAGAAGCATCTCCGAAAGTCACTGATTCAGACCGGGATGTGCGTGTGAGGGAGAACCAATTCTTGTCACCGGACATATGGTGTGAACATCTGGAGTCTACTAGCCATATATTCTCCTTCCTCGCTCTCGAGGCCTCATTTTTATCGCTGTAGAGTTCATCATCGCTGGAGCCTACTATATCACGTGCCATAAGACATATTTCAGTGAGATTATTCTTTTTGCCTTTGCCTTCATCTTCACTTCTATTGCTCATTGAGTCCACATCGCTCATATCAACTTGATTGAGGGCGGCAAGGACTCGATGAACCATCTTCTTATAATTACGGTTCTTCATCTTACCTTCTTTAGATGGGTGCTTGTTGTCCTCCTTGTCTTCCTTTATAAATTTCTTGAGCTTAGGATAGTTGGAACGAATATGGTTGGCCTCACCACGTTCAAAGTATCAAATAGGACCGCATCTTCTTTTATTTCTTACATTGTTCAAAGCTTTAGTCACTTTATTAGAAAGCAAAGCCAAGTCTTCCTCTACAAACTACTCAAATTGTTCATCAGATAAGGCATTTAAAGCTGAGAAAGAAATGCTCAAAGATGATACAAATGAAGAAGACTCATTCGAAGGCAAAGAAACCAAAGCCAATGATTTAGAGAGATCTTGCGTGAAAAGACATTCAATTCATGAGTTTTTAATTTCGAATAAAGAGTATCGAAAGTGAGAGCAGTCTTATCCACTAACTCCTGAATTGATGTAACTTTCATCTCCCAAACCGACATATCAAGCCCACTAAGCAAATATCTAGCAATTTCAGAATCAGTATAATTAATAGCATAAGAAAAATCAACTGAACAAAGACTGCTAAGAATTTTATTAAAGCGAGCAAAATATTCATCTAAGGTCTCACCGGGTTTCATGTACTCTTTCTTGTACACATCTTTGCGCACTTCCTTGATTGTGGAGGAGCCTCGATGATTGAAAATGCATTTCGATGCATCTAGGTCTCTAATTTATTTTGGTGTATTAATGACAATAGTGATCAAATTTTACTAACAGTGTTACTAAGATGAATGCAGATATCAAAAATTAAAAGTGGCATTGCAGCTCATTCAAAACTGAAGAAATCAGCTTATTAGCTTTACTTAGGCTCAAATTATGCTTATTGCATATATTTTATATTTCCTTGAGTCTAGTTATGCCGTACTATCAAGAGGGATGTGTTGATCGTTGATCCAAAGCTAAGTGCTCAAATCAAAATTTTTCTTTAAAAGTTTTGGAATTTTTCTAAGTTGGCTTTTGCTTTCTAGAAAAGTCAGATTGTCTGAGTTTAGCCGGACTGTCCAAAATCTGCCTTCTGTTGGATTTTATTTGCACTAAGGACTATTCGGGTTCAAGCCGAACAATCCGAAAACAAGCTTCTGTTTGATTTTATTTACATATCAAACTGTCCGGGTTCGAGTCGGACATTCCGAAAACATGCTTCTGCTTAATTTATTTTTCGAATCGGACTATCCAGACTCTGACCAAACTATCCAAAAACTTGTTTCTGTTGAATTTATTTTTAAAGCCGGATGATCCGAAAATTGCTCTCTGTTTGATTTTTATGCCGTGGCCCGGAGCGTCCGTACCTTGGTCGAACTGTCCAAAAACACTCTTCTGTTTGGACTTATTTTTTGGCCCGGAATATCCGGACTTCAGCCGGACTATCCGAAACATCTGTTATGTTTTGATTTTATTTGGTCCGGATCATCCGGTTAAGCCCAGACTGTCCAGATGAAAAATGCGTGATTTTTTGCCTTAACGGACAAATTTGGAGCAGGGGTATAAATACCCTCCCTCTCCATAATAAGGGTGACGTGATTGCAAACCCTAGCAACCTTGCCTTATACTCTTTTCTTCTTCCTTTGCTCATTGATTCTTGTTTGGATCTTGAGAGATGATTTGAGAGTTCTCCACACAATCTCCTTGCGTTCTTGTTTTGATCCACCTTTTGAGAGTTGTGTTAGTGTGTGCTTCGTGTTCTTCGCTGTTCCTTGAGTACACGGCATCGGATCACGTCAACGTGTTTATTACTCTTAGAGATGAAGGTCTTCTAGACAACTAGACGTCGATCCACGAGCACCCAAGGTGTGTGGGAGACCGGACGAGTTTGTACAAAGCTTCGCCTTGGCTTCAAAGAGGTAACATAGTAGAAATCTAAGGCTTGCAGCGGTGAGCGCTTGGTGAGGATTAGGGTTAAAAGAGACTCGGTCCCTTGGGGTTTCCTCAACGGAGATGTAGGATCGAAGGATCCAAACTTCGAGAAAAAATCGTTGTGTCTATCATTGCTCTTGCTAGTCGCATTTACTATTGATCTATTTGTTCTCTAGCAAGTTAATTAAATTCATGCTTGTTAATTTTATTGGTTAGTCAGTTTCTGCATTGGTTATTGTTTTAGATCTGTTGTGCCCAGATCATCCGGTTATACCCGGATAGTCCGGACCTCGGACAATTTTCTGTTTTATCTGGTATCTGGAGTATCCGATTAAAGTCCGGATAGTCCGGGTCCTAGAGGTTTAAACTAACAGTTTTTGTCAAGAATTTTAGATTGCCTATTCACCCCCCTCTAGGCAACTTTCAATAATAGGCACGAAGAACATTCCACATCTCATGCGCAGAAGAAAAATAAGAAATGCGATCAAAATCAGAATGCCCAACACCATTGATAATCAAGTTTTGAGCTTTCCAATTTGCTTCAAAAGTAGTCTTATTTGTGTCATTAACTTGATTATCAACTGGTGGATCATATGGTTTAGAAACCTTTTTCAAGATGTCAAAACTCTGTGACATGATATAAGCCTCTATTTTTATTTTCTAAAATTGAAAATTAATTTTATCAAAAATATAAGGCTTAGTCGAAAACCTCTTGGATGCCATGGTGATTGTTAACATCGGCTAAGATCAAAACAAAACAAAAACCAAGCTCTAATACTAATTATAAGATCGAAATGCACTAACCACTGCAACCAGAGGGGGTGAATGGTTGCAGTACCCTAAAAATAACCCCAAAAACAAAATCAGGAAGCTAATTCCCAATCAATCAGCAAAATCTCTAACTAGACTAAAATTCCTGAGGACTCAGAAAATTTCCCGTGGGCTTTCTCGAGAACTCAGCAAATTTCCCGAGGGCTTCCCGAGAGCTGAAAACAGCCTGATCAAGGAACGATAAAATAAACGTAACTTTAAAACCGTAACTCGGATTGATCTGAAATTTTAACACAATAAACTAGACTTCAATCCGAAAACCCATGTATTTCACTTAAATCTGAGTTCCCAATCAAAAGTTATAATCCTCTAGATTTGCTATAACGTAAAAACATAGCAAATCAGAAGAATTAACCAATGAAACTTTTCAGATCTCTCTCTTAATGTCCTAGCAATGTTTTGGATGAATGAATTCAAATTAAATCACAAGTAAAAGCGAAATCACAGAATAAGCTAAAACGATGCAAACCGATAAAAATTAAGAAGAAAGAACGTGATACCACACTCCTTGATGCTTGAAGACGAATCTTTATTGCATAAGAGTGTTTATAAGGTGTAATCCAAATCACCCCTCACCAAATTAGGAACAAAGCCCTAGATGGAGAGCAAAAGGCTAAACCCTAATTTTTCTCTTTTTCTTCGATGTCTTCCTCGATGCCCTTTGTGCTCTCCCCTCAGTTTATTTATAATCCCTTATGGCTCTCACCATGAGCCATGAAATTAACAACTTTTAAAATCCTAATCTAACTAAGAATCCATATCTCTTACGAATCCTTCAAATCCTAACTCCTTTCAAATTTTTCTCATTTCTATATTTGCACACATCCCGCGTATGCCATATGGAAACCTCTCTTTCCATATTCGCACACATCTCGCGTACGCCATATGGAAACCTCATCTTCACGTACCGCATCCTTTAGCCTGAGCTTCTCACATGACATCCTTGACCGTTCTAAATCTCAGCTCCTCCCCGAGCCTAGTTTTGATCCCGTCATCGATCACGACTCGCCCTCAAGCAATGTCTGCACGTGAATAAAATAAGAAACCCTTTTTCTGAATGTAAGTTCTTTCCAACTTGACCCAATCGGTCTAATCAATCAACATGGTGAATTTATTGAATAAACAATTTAAAGCACATGATCTGACTCAAACATCAAAAATCCAAGTGATCCAAAATCCTGAGTGCTGAAATCTCTCGAGTAGTAAAATCTCTCGAGGGCTAAATTCTCTCGAGTCTTAAGGCCTGTTTGGTATAGCTCCAACTCTAAGATTCATACTGAATCTGAGGGTTTGTATAATATAATAAAATATTTTAAATTTTTATTTTTAGTATAAAATAAAACTAAATTACTTAACTAGATACCCTTAATTCATCCACGGCTTCAGTTCCAGGATTTCTTGGAGCTAGGCTGGACCAACTACAAAAAATTTTGGAGCTAGAGCTGTCCCAAACAGGGCCTTAGTGCTGAATTTTCTCGAGTGCTAAGCGCTGAGTGCCCAACAAGAGTGCTCGACGACTCGACCAAAGTTCTCGACCACTCAAACCAATCAAAACTAATTTATTCATCACATATCAACGTCAAACTAATTTGTTTATCCTAAATCAATGATCATATATATATATGATCTCACACCATCAGTGCTGATGTGCCAGTAGGCACAAGACATATCAGGGCAGCTACAGCATTTGGGCAGTGACCTTGATGCATAAACGATGTAGCACTATCTGACCGGCTTTTCAAGTATTAGTTCATTTGCAGAGTTCTTTGTAGTCTCGATATGAAAAGTGAGTCTGTGTACTCTTGTGATAATATCTTTCATGACTGTGTATATCCTTTGGATGAAGAGATCGATTCTTTTTCATTATCTAAAAAAAATACACATATACATAGCCTGCATCATCTCAGGAGTTGTGCCTTGTTTCTGTGAAGTCCTACAGCAGCTGACTACTGTCTGAAACTTATTTGCCTTGGTCGTTCAGTTCGTCAGAAAGTGGACTCATTCATCTCTTGCTTTGCCTGTGTGAGTATCTCGCTTGTTGCACTCCTGAATCCTGACCTGTTGATTTCAGCGTGAGCTAGCTAGGGAACATTTGGCACAAAAAAGAGAAATTTTTATCTGGATTTGCCAATGCAAGAACCAGTAGCTGAAGTGCTGAACTCCCACTCAACACACACACACACGCACAGACCACAGACTCGCTCGCATCACGACGTCTCAGATGGCTGGGCTGCTTTCCTTGATTTGTACTCCGAC
Source organism: Zizania latifolia (assembly GCA_000418225.1). Classification (NCBI taxonomy): domain Eukaryota; kingdom Viridiplantae; phylum Streptophyta; class Magnoliopsida; order Poales; family Poaceae; genus Zizania; species Zizania latifolia. The sequence goes on along the minus strand of KE372599.1, from coordinate 128,175 downwards.
GATCTCGCGGCATCTCAACTTCTACAGCTCCAACACGACGACTGCAAAATCGTTCGTCAGCATATATCCGATCGATTCTTCTGTGGTGAGGACGTGCGAAAGGTAGAGATGATGTGAGCAGCTACTTACAGTCAGAATCCGTGGTGATCCACTGGCACGTTCTGCTGCTGCCTCCGTCGTCGTCACCCGGGCTGCCACCGGAGGACATGCTCGTCCTGTCATCGGTTAACCCCGAGCTGTCTCGCCGGAGCCTCATGGCCGGCGACGGTGACAGCTGACGTGCAGACGCCGGCCACAGCGGCGACTGCGCGGGCGAGGACGAGCAGCTCTCTGCCGCGGCGTTGTCCCAGCTGAAGCTGTTGTTGCTGGAGACCGGCGACGAGATCATGCCGCCGTCGCCGCTCTGAATGTTCGTCGTCAGTTGCTGCTCCTGCTGCTTTCTCGCAATCCTGCTGTTCTGGAGGCTCACCACCACCCGCTGTTATAAATAATCACATTACCACACAAAAGAGACATAAGAATTTTTAAATAAAAATCCTTTACAGAATAATGACAAAATTGACTATCATAAGAGCTATATAAAAACAGGAGATTACAATAAGCAGCATTTCTCCATGCTACATATAATATATGAGTGATTTTATGATTTTAAAGAGGTACCAAAAAAGTACCATAATTTTTAGCGTTAATCTTCGTACCTGTCGGTATCTCAGGTACTAAGATGTATCAAAATTAAGGAAGTGCTATAAATTTTAGTACTATCGGTATATCAAGAATTAGGAGTTACTAAAATTAACAATAAGTACCAAAATTAACACTAAGTGCATTCTCAAGTACTATCAGTATATATATATATGCGCGTGTGGATCTTATACGGATCCTAAGATGTGAATGAAACTATATACGGATCCTAAGATGTCTCTTATTTAAATCCAACTAGAATTAAGATTAGACTCTAATGCTCTCTGTGCAGATTAAATTTTGAAGGATTTGCAGATATCCAATATATATAAAATATAAACGCGACTGAATCAAATTCAGACACTGAATGCTTGTTAATTAGAGAGCATGCATGCAGGTACCTTCCATTTCTTGGCACTGACTAGCATGGTGGAGCGAAGCTTGGACTGGGCCGACTGAGCGGCGGCTCGCCGGAGCAGCTCCCTCAACCTGGACACGATGGCCTTCCTGCGCTCGTCGACGACGACCTTCCTCTCCGGCGAGCCCTCTCCCATCTCCGACTCCTCGTCGATGATGGGCAGTACTCTGCATGCCGCTGGCTCAACGCCACTACTACGCCCCATATAGATCAATATATCTCCGCGCAATAACAATCACAACTGAAACACACACATGCATGCATGCTACTTAGCTGAAATGGTTCATCATATATAGCACATGCATGCATGATGCATCATCTGTCCAGAACTAGCTGCCATTTGCAGGGATCAGATGAATCCATTCGGCCGCATAAATTAATTAATTAACTGTTGCTAATTTAATCGCATCTTGCGTAGAGATGCATGTGGAGTAGGAATATTAATTAGTTTTCAAAGATCGACCATGTTCGATCTGCAGATAGCTTGCAAGGATAGATACACAAATCGAGCAGCAGCTGGGAATCTGGTTTTAGTCGAGGGCCAGGAATCGAACACGTCACGCAGTAGCCGCTAGCCCAGAATTAATATATCTGGCTGGTTTTGTCAGTGTCCTGGTGATGAAATATACGGAGGATTTTGATTATGCAGGTCGTGTCGTTTACTCATCACACATGGAATTAAGAGGGCAGCATTAATTAATTAATTCAATGGGACTGGACTGAGTACACGTAGGCCCTTCTAAACGAATTTAGATTATTCGTAACGCATCTTAAACTTAACCGTACAAATAAGCTGTTGTCAAAAAAAGTGTTGTCTTGTTCTAAACAACTTCTAAAATCTGAGTTTGTTGTATGTGTAACATGGTAAAAATATTATATTATTATTGAGCTTGTTTTGTTTAGTGTCTAATTGATAATACTATTATTTAGGATAATTTTTTATAATTGTTTAGTGTCCAAATAAGTTTGAGCTTCCAAACATGAGTTTTTTCACCAACAGTACCCAACATAGGCTTATGATCAATTTATTTGAATAATAAATTTTGCCTTCTAAATACCTTTATATTTTTTAGGATAAAGTCTAAATTACACCCTCAAATTATCGCTGAAGTCTAAATACCTTTGAGTGTTTTGCTGACGTGGCAGCTGACGTGGCGCTGGTGACGTGGTAGAATAGTGCTGAAATCTTTAAAAATTCATAACTAATTCATTTTAACTCCAAATTTAACCATTCAAATTGCATAATTTTCTAGAAAATGAGATATACACAATAAAAATACTTTTACACATAGTATAAGTGATCTTCTATACTGTTTATAATTAATTGCTTTGACGTGTAGTTTTAAAATAATTTTAAAATTACAAACAGTACAGAAGATCACTCATACTATATGTGAAAGTATTTTTATTGTGTAGAGCTTATTTTCTAGAAAATTATGCAATTTGAATGGTCAAATTTGAAGTTAAAATGAATTAATTATAAATTTTTAAAGATTTCAGCACTATTTTACCGTATCACCAACGCCATGTCAGTTGTCACGTTAGCAAAACCATCCGCGGTTTCACCACGTCAGCAAAACCGCCCTTCAAAGTTGTAAATCGAACTGTTTTACAATACCGCGGGTGTTTTTCAGACGGTAAAATTCTTTAGGGGTTATTCAGACTTCAGCGATAACTTAAGGGTGTAATTTAGATTTTTTTCTACTTTTAAAGCCATAAGCTCAAAGTTGTCTTGAAGGGATCTTTAATTTGGTACTAGTACTGATCAATGAATGTTAGCAGTAGTAATTAATTAGAGAGAACACTATCATTAACAAAGGCATGATTAGTTGGCCATGTGATCGATCGATCCATCGCTGCAGATAAGAACAGGTTAACGCAACGGCGATCCTGAGATTCAGAATTCAGAAGGCTCTTATCGCTAGCAGTCTAGGCTAATCCAGTTTATTTTTATGAGCTAAAATAAACGGATCAACTTATTATAATCTAGAATATAGATTATAGTAATCTAATAAGTCATTTCAACTCAGCTTATTTCTATAAACTAGATTACTATAATTATAAACTAAAATAAACAGGGCTTAAGTGTATTAAAATGCTGTCGACGGACTCAACAAAAATGGAAAATTCAGCGTCTTGAAATCATGTAGTGATTATTGATTAAGATGTAAGGTAGATCAATCAATTCGGCGCTTACGACTATTGTAAGATTGTCTTCTTTTGATAAACAAGAGTCGTGTGGCCCCTTTACAATATATTAAAATATATATGGTAAAAGAAACGTCTTTAAAAACTTTTTAAGCATTAGTTTCATTAAATCAATCATTAAATATATTTTAATAGTGTATTTATTTGATATTATAAATGTTAATATATTTTTATTTAAACTTAATAAAAATTGAAGAATTTTGATTTCAAAAAATTAGATGACTTACAATATGACGTAATTACGACGCAAGCAAATGAAATAGATAGATGTCTCTTCAAATGAAATAGTTACATGAGTTAAAGCATATATAATCAAGTCACACGACGCAAGCAAAAGCCGATTCGTTTGTAACATAGGCACTCTTTAGGATAGTTCTAGATTTCTTTATTAAAGCTGATCAAACTCAGTTTTAAAAAAATTTGGATCTAAAACTGTTAAATTAAATTAAAGATATTTAGCTAAAAAATTTACTTTTTATTTTAGACAAAAAATAAAAATATAAACAATTTTATTTTACAATACAAACTATATCTTAGAGCTGTACCAAAACAGCCTCATAATATACAGAGCGATGAGTCAGTCAGTCATTGGAAGCTCGAAACGAGAAAGAAAGAAAGATATCTATTATTATGACCGGCTCAGCGTCATTGCCTTCCGTCGCTACTACATGATGTGGAAACCCGTCTCTACTTGGACTTAACAGTTTAACACAAAACAACGCCAACCTAGAACGCCAAATCCAGTTGCCCTTTACAGAAAATACCAACACACAAGAAGAATGAATACTCCTACCCTCATATTTCCCCCATGTCTATGACAGCATGAGCCTTACATGGTGGTGATAACTCATAGGATGGCAGGAATGGCGATGAATCGGGTGTCAAAACCAGGCAGGCAGGCAGGCCAATGGGAGCCAGAATGAGCTGCAGGTCAATCAAGGATTCTAAGGGATGTACACCACAATGCCAAGGACAATCCCATTTTCACAGATGGCTTGGCCGCCTTTTGCCGCTGTCTGTCCTCGATCTCTTGGTAGGCTTGGCCCACTGGATGTCTCCAATGCCGGGAGATGAGCTCCCTCCAAGATCGGATTGCTGCACAGAATGAGTACCCCATCCAGCTGAATGCATCGACTGCTGAGATGGGTGTGGATCCCTTTGGACGGGCGTCCTGGCACCTCTGGGTGAGGGCATGGGTCCCATGCGCCCGGTGTTAGTCCGGGAGAGCGGCCCGGCTTGGCCTGAACTGGATGGAGACGCCACGCTGGGCCTTCGATCTCTCTTCTTCTTAACTATGAACATATCAGTAGGGTGCCTGAACAGCCCTGCGCTATCCGTGAACTGATCCCTGCTACCTGGTCCAGAATGCCTGGAGTCCCTCTCAGGTTTAGAAGTGTGGATCCTGCCTGGAACCTCACCAACTGGTGCATGCTGATTATGTCTGCTACTGCTCGAACCATGCTGCTCCGCTTCACTGGTGCTCGAACGGCGTTTATGGCCTGAAGCAGAGTTCTTTGTCGATGGGGCAGCAGCGCCGCTTGCACTGCCTCCAGGATTTGAAAACGACATTGCGCTCTTAGCCTCTCTGAAGTCCGAGTCCGGAAAGGCAATCTTCATTATATTGAAAAATAAGTTGTTGAGGGTCTCCGCTTCTACTCGCACCTGCATTTCATAGAAGCAGATTAGGACCACTTCACAGCTACACCAGCAACTCAGCATGGATTCACAGAATTACCACTTGCGATAGTTTATTATATTCGTAACTCAACATGGTTTTTTTTCAGTAATACAGAAATACCAACCAGTGTTAGTCCAACTAGAGAGATGGTATGCCGATTAACTTGATGGAGGCCATGGGCCTGATTCATTGATTTCAATCTAAATACAAAAGGAAAGCTCTTTTAGTGCTATGAAATTACCTCGTGCCTATAGCTGAAATGTTGAACCACGCTTTTCAACATCTGCTGCATGTCAGCTATGAACTCGTTTACACCACCATACTCAAATCCATCAACTCGCTGTTCAATTTTCTGTAGGTCAAGTGTGCTGCCAGCACCTTTGAATGAGGAATTCTCATTCCTTCGCCACCAAGAAGATATATTTGGTATGATTTGATGACCCTCTTTGTCAATCCTCCTCCAAAGCTTATTTATCACATTCTTGCACTGCATGAATTGTACGAGAAAATTTTAGTTATATGTAGCCATTAAAAAAAAGCAAACAACACAAGCCAAACAAAATGGCAAAAAGAAGCAATGACAAAATCTAGATAAGCAGAACATTAATCTGGGCTGCAGCAATAAATGATATCCACAAACTCGGTGGCCAGGTATCTTCTCCCCCAAAAAACACACACACAGAGGATGCTGAGCTGATTTTCTCGCCAATGTGTCCGCCTAGCCAGCAAGTATTATTTTCTAAACATTTTACAGGTATCACAATTAACTAAAAAGAAACAAGAACAGGCAAGAGTCATGAAATACCCCACTTCCACTGCACATAACCTATGTTGTTAGAATTGTAGAACACTAGTGCAAAAGTATTATATGGAAGGGTATGCTAGTTCTTTTGCTAGCGCGAGAAAATGGCAGTCAAGTTTTGCCTAGCAATGCAATATACTTGTCGACCTCAAATACCTCGCCACGTGGGCAACATTAGTTTTTCACATTATGTTATGAAGTTGTGTTCAAAGTCTGAATAAATGTTTTACGAGATTTCAGGGAATCATAATCATTATACTTCCATAAAAAACTGCACATTCATTTTCAATGTAAAGGAGCTCTCCTCTAAACCATGTTTCCTTGATATAATGCTCATATGGGCTGATTTTTCCATGCCTGGCAAGATTTAAGGAGCAGGGACAGCCATCCTTGGGGGGCAGTTAGGGCTCAAGCCCCACACGTGGCAAACAAAAATACAATAGGAAAAAATGGATTTTTAGCTACGATTTCTCTAGAAATTGCATACTATAATGGTCTGTTCCTACATTTGGAAAAACCCTGGCTCCGGCCCTGTTAAGGAATGAGCGTCTTTGTTAACATGATGGTTTCACAGCAGAATACACTAAATTCTAGAAAGTATTCCTCACCGAAGTTCATAGTATCAAATACCCTTTTAAAGAAAAGGTAATAAGTAGCTTAATAGAGAAAACCAGCTTAAACATACAAAGAACTAAGTTTTGTATGCTACCTTTCTTTGCATACTGTCAGACATCTTTGTGCCACTCGAATCAGGACCAGCAGATTCAATCACCTTATTACTCCAATTTTCCTTAGAATGTTCAGCAGATCCCTCACCAGATACAGATAGCTGAGCCATTTTGATCGCCTTAGTGGCAGGGGAGGCCTTTCTAGATGGCATGTTACGCTTCTGTTTTACTGTCGGATGAACTGTGTCTTGCTGCCTGGAGGCAGGATCACCAAAAACTTGCTCAGACTTAAATTGTGAATCGTAATCACCATCGCCTTGAAATGCAAGATGAGCACCGCGTTGAGGGAAGGTCCCATCACCGGCTCTATCATCCAGTTTTTCTGCATTAGGTCTTGGACGGATACGGATACTCCGCTTGCGCTTTATTTTTGGTTGTAATACCTGTTCATCCTCCCCATCATCTCGTTCATGATTCCAGCTGCCTGATTGCTGGAGATCCATAGGTGAATCCCCTGATAATGCAATCTCTCCTTCCTCTAGGTCATCTGCCTGTAAATCGTCAATAAAAAAAGAATATGCAGTTAATTTCCAAAAGTAGATATTCAAAATAGAACAGAAAAATGAAAGGCGAATAAGTTCAAACGTGAAGGAAGAGAAGAGGCAAATAAGTGCAGTGTTAGACATACTGTTCTCTTTGACAAAGCACCCGGGCGGGAGTCTAATGCAGACAGAGACCGCAACTTTTTTGAAGAGGAGGAAGGTGCAGGCAGTGGTAACCTACGGCCTCCAGATGAAGATCCTGTTGAACCAGCTTCTTCAGACCTATGAGCTTTTCTGCGTTCCCTCCCATGTGAAAACTCATATCCATCGTCATTGATAGGCTCTTCTTCCTCTGATTGATCCTTGTTATCAGGAACTGAATCATCATTGTCCTCTTCATCTTCAAATTCTCCTATTTCCCCTTCTTCAGGCAGAGATGAGGTATTCCTCTCTTCAGAATCTTCATCGGTTTCCTCAACATCTTCATCATCAAGCTCCCTGTAGATGGAGTACTTATAAGACCCCTTAGGTCGCCCCCTTCTTTTCTCAAGTTTTTCATTAGTGTCGAGAGCAATGCCACCAGACAACATATTTCTCAAGGGTTTTTTCGATAAGCTCGCCACAACAGTATCAAGCTCCGTGGAGTTAACACGGAGCCACTTTGGAACTTGATTGTGTTTCATCATATCTCCTGTCCAATCGAATTCTTCATCCATCTGATCAAATAGCTCAACTTCATGTTCGGTCCGAGCAATCATACGGTTAACTTGCTGTAATGAAGGAACATCATGAACAGTTTCTTGATATCTCTCTTCATCATGCAGGAGTGTCTCCAAAGTCATCCGCCTTTCCTCATGGGTCGTTCTTTGATCAAAACGACCAGCATTGATGACTTCATCTGCCATGTCAATTTTGTACTGTTGGATATTGTTGCGTATGAGACTTTCAATTGAACCCATGTATCTGTCCTTTCCAGCAAGATCATCCTCCAAATCTCCACTTCCCCCATTCCTCAACTCATCCTCTTTCTGATAACTTGAGATGTTATCAACAACAGCCTCCATGTAAATAACCTTTACATCCCTAGTCTGCCCTATACGATGGGCCCTAGCAACTGCTTGCTCTTCATTTTGTGGATTAGGATCAGGGTCATAAATTACAACAGTGTCTGCACTCTGAAGATTCAGACCCCTGCCAGCAGCCCGAATACTAAGCAAGAATATAAAACAATCAGAATTGGGCCTGTTGAAGTCAACAATTGCCGATTCACGATCTTCCAAGCTAGTTGTTCCATCAATTCGTCTGTAAACAAGTTGCCTCCATTGCAAATAGTCCTCCAGGATGTCAAGAAGTTTTGTCATAGTGCTGAAAAGGAGTACACGGTGGCCTGATCTATGAAGCTTAATTAGAATCCTATCAAGATTCCACAACTTCCCACAAGATCTGATTATAAAATCTTTCCCATAGTAATTCATAAATGGATATGACAACAATGGATGGTTGCAAACTTTCCTCAGCTCCATGCATTTATTATTGAGATTCTTATACGTCTTGGTCTGGTACACTGGATTCTTCTGAAGGCGTGCTTTCTCATCTTCAGGATCAACCCTAATGGTGCCAGTGGATTTTATCCAATCATATATAGCGCCTTGAATGCCAGACATTCTGCATCTCAAAACAATAGAATCCTGAAAATTGCACAAGTTAATAGTGTTGCAAACAAAAAGAACAAAGTTACCAAGAATTAAGTGACAAGGGCAACAATCGAACCTTCCGTGGAAGTGAGCCTTCAACATCTTCAACGCGCCTGCGTAGCATAAAAGGTTCTAAAATTTGATGCAGCCTATGAATAATAATTACTTTTTTCTCAGTTTCCAGCCAATCATCTTCTTCACTATGTGTAGGACCATCTCTCTGAAAAGGTTTTGAGAACCAATCTTGAAATGCTTTGCGATTGTCAAATACTTCTGGCAGCAACAAATTTAGGAGGGACCAAAGCTCCTTCAGATCATTCTGAAATAATTTGAAAAGACATTAACAGCCAAAGGCATTATAGAAAGAAAACCACATTGTTGATGTAGTACTAGCAAGACTAGCGGAACAGAGAGAAGGAACTTCCATGACACAAAATAGAATAGAAAAGAAAAGAGGCCCCCCTCAACATATCAATACGTAAAGTATACCAGCATTAGTAGAAAAAATGCTATATATTTTATAAGGCTTACCTGTAGAGGAGTTCCAGTGAGGAGGAGACGTCGTTGGCAACGATAACGATCAAGATCCCGTGCCAAGACTGACTCTCTGTCCTTCATCCGTTGGGCCTCATCAATTATAATGTACTTCCAATCAATTTTTGAAAGCTTGGAACGGTCATACATGACAAATTCATAAGTTGTTACAAGAACATTAAATTTGACAGCCAGAACCTCCTGCGGGATGAAATCAAAGAGAAGATTGAAGCAAAAAAATTAGCAAGCAGAGTGGTTCCAAATCAGATAATACGCTAGTAAGCAGGAGATTTCAAAATAAAAGAAAGACATGATTTATAGGTGTTATCTTTCCAGGATAATGATCAAACAATATAACTAGGACTGTAAAGTATTTAGTTTTTAAGAAACATTTTGTGATATGCAATATTGTTAAAAGAACAGTGATCTAGGAGGGAAAAGCATCATAAATATTTTTCAATGCTTACTGCTGTTTATAACTTATAAGTCCAAATGCAGCATAAAAGAGGCCAAATGGAAGTGACTTGCCTGAGAGAATAATTTTTGACGTTGATCCTTCGCACCGACATAAAAGATGCAAGATGCAGATGGCAACCAGTTTAGCAGTTCACTCTGAACCAAGAATAGAAATCCAAGTAAATAATTATGTTTCCAAATAAATGTCCACAGCATAAAATAAATACAAATATTATTTCCTCAAAGTACAACAGGACAGGAAAATAAGACCTTCCAGTTGACCAAGACAGCATTTGGTACTATTATGAGATGTGGTCCATAATTCCCTTTAAACTCCATCAAGTATGCAATCAAAGACATAACCTGTTTATTCAAATGGAAGCCATGAAAAGATATTACTGGCAGCATGGCAAAAGGAAAGAGGGAAGCAAATGAGATAATAAAAGAAAAATATTGTTAGATAACAAAACCCTAGCAAGTAGCAAGTGAAACAGAATAAGATAGGCACACCTGCACAGTCTTGCCAAGACCCATCTCATCAGCCAAAATACCATTCAACTTATTATTGTACAAAGAAAGCATCCACTGAAGGCCCACCTGAATAGCCAACAAATCAAATTAGAATCTGTTTTTGGTGGGCAGTGGGTGGGGTGGGGAGGACATACTAGCCAAGCAATAAGTATACATTATATTATAAAAGAAAAGTTAAATTGAAAGTAAATGCCCTACCAGCTGGTAATCCCTTAAAGTTCCTGCTCGCAGCAGTGAGGGCTGCCTTGTAACTCTCTCATTCACCGCATGAGCCAAAGTGTAATACCTAGAATAATATAACAAGTGACTGAGTGAAAAAATTTAGGGTGGAAAGTAGTTTGTACTTAATGCCCGTATTGGTCTATAGTTAGCAGCTCCAAATTAGAGAGTAAATTGTACTGTGTACATGAAATTTACTCAGGAGGCAGGAGCAGATGTAAATTTAATTAATAGTGTATCACAAACAGAAATCGCCGATAAAAACACATTCAAAATCAGTTAATTACTTACTTATTAACAGATGTGTTTTCTCTGGGCGCATTCATTTCAGAGAATGTGTTCCTTATCATAACCTCCTGACCAGCACATTGTGCAGCAGCCTTCACTTCTTCCTCGGAAAGACCCTAATAAACAAGTGGTATGCTCGATTATCTATAGGACTGTGAAACTAGGAGAATAAATGCACCAGAGTAGCAAAAAGTTACGCACAAGTGTTGCAAGTACCATGATGAATGCAGGTACAGTTGAACCCCCATTGAATTTGGAAGTCCCATTAAGCAATAGTAGTATTAATCACAAACAGCACTGATACCCACTTTCTCATTCAGTTCAGAATCTATGGGTTCTCTCACACTGCACGTTGGTATGATTGTCTTTGGAAGTTTATTTGCACTGCAGCTAGTGCCCCTTTTTTGTCATTACGTGCTCATTGATTAGAAAGACACTATTTGAATCTGAATTGGTTAAAGTTTCTATTCATCTACATCCATAAAACTTTTGCTACCAATCTTTTGGTTACTTGGTGGTATTCTAGTAGCCTGATGGCCAATGCACCTACAGGAAAAGGGTATGGACTTAGCATGAATTTGTCCAACCACATGTCATTGTGATGCCATGTCACCAATTTCCGTCCCTTATTTGCACCGCTACCTCAAAATTTCTAGCTCCATTACTACAAATAATGCGTGAAAAAAATTGGAACAAAGATTTATTGGAAGTGTCCCAATCCATAAATAAGGAACAAAAGAGAGAAGGTGAAAAGGCTATTTTCGTTTTCTGGAACAAAGAATGCCATACCTGTGCTCGGGCAGCCGCTGCAGCAGCATTTGCTGCCTCTTCTACTTGTTGATGATTCTTGGTAGCAGTTATTTTCCCTCCAAGTTTATAAAGGTATTCTTCAGTCTGGGTCAAGAAAGAAGATAGAACACTGTATCTTTGAGATGCATCACCAGGAACACTAGTTTGTTGTTCCAACAATATTTGACGATATCTTTCCACATCATTGTTTTTCAGTGCCTCCATTCTTTTGTTTCGATCATCATCCTTTTTCTTTGAGAATTCCCTCAGCATCCTTTCATGGTACTTGGCTACCCCTCGGTTACGAGTAATCCGTGCATCACGAATGGCCCAATGAGTCTCCAAAAGCTTCTTGCGCCACTGGAAAATGGATTTAAGCTGCTTCTCTCTTGAGGCTTTCTGCATCTGCTGAACTTGCCTTATAAGCTCAACACGTTGGCGTTCACATTGTTTGACAAACTTCCTATATATCCTATCAGGCATTGCCATTATTTCTTGCTGCTCCTGTTCAACCTCATCCCTCAAACGAGATTGAAACTCAAGGAGTTTCAACTTCTTTTCTTCAATCTGTAGCCTTAAAACAAGATCTGGTTGGATCCTTTTCCTCTCTAGATTAATTGCAAGCAAGTCACTGATCTTTTTTAAGTTATCCTCTCGTTTCTTGCCAAGAACTATCATGCCTTCCTGAGCTAACAAATCTTTCACATCATAACCAAGTGCTAGATTACTGTTGTAATTCGCAGACACCATGGAATCATGTTTCCTAGTAAATGATGGAAAATCAAATAATGGGCCATGGTATTTTCTGGAAACATCTCTGGGAGTAGGTGCGCTACTTGACGAAGCAGCCCTTTTTGCTTGCTCAGCATCTGCTGAGCCACTTTCTGCTGGCAAAGATTTCCCCCTTTCACCATTGTAATCACTTCTCCCAGGTGTTCTCTGCATACCCCTCTCTAGATCCTGCTCAGATTTAACCATAGTGGTGTTACTTTGTTCAAGCATTGAAACTGGTCCGATTCTAAGAGGCTCCCTGGGTGAAGCTTTCATCGCTTGCATGGGACCACTAGCAGCACTAGTTTTGTCTTCTGAAGCAGAAACCTCCACCTTTGGTAAACTGGACCCCTTCAACAGGGAAGATCTTTCAGGAGCTTTATCACAACTATCCATGGGTCTTCCATGTTCATCAGCATTGCTTGTGGCAGACCTCTCATGGTTTGTTACTGGAGGTCCAGAAACCTGCTGCACTTGTGAATCAGGTGGTGGCGCAGACATGATCAATTCAAAAACTTCTGGTGGGAGTGTACGTTCACCACGCTGAGATGCAACCAATGAAAAAAGAGAGTTTAGCATTACAGAGATTGATCAGCTTGAATAACAGCTTAAAAATGTGCACTGGAACTCATTGAAAAAAACAAATAAGAACAAATTTAACTTGTACCTTCAGACGCCGAAAAGCTAATATCTGAGCTTTAAGTACATGAAGCTGATGTTTGGTGAAACCTGTATGTGATCGGATGGGTTGATTTGGGGTCTGTGACCCTCCTGCTTCACCAGGATTTGCTGAAGGGGCAGTCGCTCGGTTAGCCTGCTGCAATTGTCTTGCATATTGCATTTGCATAGCTTCAGAACTTGCATTTTTTGGATTAGGCTGCTCAGGAATCTTATTC
>KE372599.1:94012-112656 GCA_000418225.1 Zizania latifolia | reverse complement strand
TTTCGCGAATCCCAACAACCACAGGAACTGTTCCCCCACCAATCACATTCAAATCGCCCGCGGAGAAAATCCAAAACCCGAAAAATTCGAATACCAACGCCATGGTGGGGGCAGACCAGAGTACCAGACTCACCTGATTCCTAAACCCTAGCTGCTGCTGCCCCGGCGCCGGCGCCGGCCGCGGAGACGTCACCGGCGAGCTCCCGGAGGGAGCCTCGCCGGGCTGCATAGGGGCGGTGCCCGGTGGTAGGCTACGGGAGCTCCTAGATCTGGTCGATTCGGGGGCCCTTCATGCGCCACCTGGCGAGATCTAGGTCGATCGGGCCCGCGCGGCCCAGCGGCCCCGCCGGATCGCCGCCGGTGATGGCCGGCGGAGACGTTGTCGCGGGGTTCAGGCGGGGGAGTTTGTCAAACCCTAACCTTGGTTTGCGTCGCAGATTTTTCTCCTTTTTCCGTCGGGCCAGAGAGGGAGGTGGGAGTGACGACGAATGGAGTAAATTAGGAAGAACAAGCGGGCTTTTAAGCTAAAACGCATCGGGATTTTTTCATATAGGCCATCAAATTCAACGATATTTCTATAAAACAAAACGATAACTCTTGTACACAGCACATGTAGCCCATGTCAACCGGAAAAATTATCGTGAGGAATGGATAACTATTTCACCGTGCCATGTTAATAGAGAAAATTTTTGTGAGGAATGAATAACTATCTTGTCATGCCATGTCAACAGGAATCGCTCCTTGTTAGGGGGAAATTCTCATGAGGAATGGATAACTATCTTGTCATGTCATTTCAACGAGAAAAATTCTCGTGAGGAATGGATAACTATCTCGCTTCTTGTTGGGAGAAATTCTCATGAGGAATGCATAACTCACTCTTTATCAGGGTTCTATCGAATAATCCATTAAAGAGATACCTTCGATGGCAATTTATATCAATAATGAAGTGTTGGACCTGAGACTAGATAGCCGACATAAGATGTAGAGACAAAAGATTTAGACATGTCCAAGCTGTCAAAATAATCAATACACTACATCCTGTATTAGATGAATTCTAGTATAAAAGATTAGATAATTAAATGTATTTTGTGGATTCTCTCGCCCGTCTTATATAGTGTGGGGGAGAGATTATATGTAGGAAATCATATCTATATTCGGTTAATGTTTTTGAGAGATTATAACTAGACGTTTTCTTATCTTTAAGTTATTTTTTAATTAAAAGGATGTCTTTCTAGTATATCCTAACTTAACATATTTATATTGGTCTCCTCAATAGATCGAGCATGTCCTCAATCCGCTCTACTAAAGTCCGTCGTATGATACCTGGGAGTTATATCCCCAACACTCCTGATTAAGGGAAAATTCTTTCGTCCCCGTCACCGCCATCAAACGAAAGAAATTCTAGAAAAACTGAGACCGGAAAGGAGGATTGTGATGATTGGTATAAATAGTGTAGCTAGTTGAACTCTGAGTTAATAAGATAGACTGACTAAGTGAGCGCTCATATATTTAGATCCGTAAGAGAAACGTGAATGGACATATATTTAGGACCCATAAAAGAAACGTGAATAGACATATATTTAGGACCGTAAGGAAAACAGGAAAACGGATAGAAATCATCTCTACTGCTCTCGTACCTGACGGAGCCTTCTCTCTCATTGAACTCCCGGGGGAAATTGGCCATATTCTCACGCCTAAGCACAAGCCGGAAAGGAATGGTTTGCAAATCTCCATTTCAAGCTGGAATTTTCTGCCATAACCATTTCCCATTGCTAACTTTCGATTCAAGCAATGGATTAAAAACGGAACAAACGAATAAAAACGACATCGTGGAGCTAGAACCCCACTGTTTTTTTTCAAAGAGCATTTTAGCAGGTATTATTATTGCTGGCCTTTGATTAGCAGCAAATCGCCTGCAGAAACAGCAACACAGGCAGAAACAGCAAGTGTATATATGGTGCATTATCAAAGCACTGCTAATACAGCATGGTCTCATGCATACTGCTGTTGATACTGCTAGTCTGCTACAGAGAACCTCAAATCAAATTCTGAATTTTCAGATCAGCTTTAGATTTTGAGGAAAAAGAAAGAAAGCTGTGCCAAGCATGCATGGATCTTTCTCTGTCTAATGCAGGTCATTCTCTCTTTGAATTGAGAGGTGCCCGGTTTATAACTTGCACAGTATTCTCTGCAAAGGAAGAATTACAGTTACTGCTTACTGCCAAAGAAACAACAACAGAATGCTGCAGTTATTTTGTCAGCTGTAGCTGTCTCTTCATCCTCGGGATCCAGTAGCTTTGACTTTTTTATATAAAAACAGTTACTAGTTGTTCCTGCGATTAATGGCAGGTTACCTGAAAGTCAGTGCAGCAACAAATTTGTTCCGGTGTGAGTAACTGTTGTTCTTTTGTGGCTGAATGACAAAAGAAGAAATCTTTGGATATCACCTAACCTGACTGAAGAACTGATCATGAAGATAGACTTGAACCACAAATTAACCCATACCAAACCACAAAAGCTCATGGTATTTTCTGAAACCAAATCTTTTATTACAGTATCGAACTGTTTAATGGCGCATGCATGATAGTATTTCTGGGAAAACAAATAGCTCAAGAAACATAAAAACTAGCTACACAAATTCAGCAGGCGTATCTGTATCTGTAAATGTTCAGAGATATCAAACATAGATAGGTACACACGAATGCCAAAGGATTCAGATTGCCCTGCTAACAAGCAAGAAAGCTAGGACACCGATCACATGAATCACATGACGATCACAGCTAGCTTTCTCCCTCTGACCTCGTCGTCGCTTGCAACACTGAAGCTTCGCCGCGTCGCTGCCGCCGCCGTACGCCGGAGTGCATGATCGATCGACGACGAAGCCTCTCAGCCGCCGCCGCCCATTAACGCATCGGTGACAGCAGCACGTACCTGCAGGAAGCTGCTACATTGCCGCGCACTAACCTGAACATGTCCAGCTCCATCTGCAGCGGGAGTAGCTGCCATGGCAGGATGAATTTATAGAGACAGAATGAACATATCCAGCTTGATCATCACACGTAGAGTAGAGGAGGATAAACTCGAGGAATGAAACGGTGGCGCACCTGCTGCCACGGCATCTTCCACGGATATCCTCATCAGAAATGCTTCACAGTTCACTCCACTAGGCACTGGATTCCATATCTTTAATTCTGCTGCTGCCTTTTAATTTCTTTCTGCTGCGAGCTGCTTGCTTTCCCCATGCTCGCTTGTTCCTCGTGTTTTATACTTTTATTGTTTTAGTGGAACACCATTGGTTAGTGCTTCTCCTTTTTATACTCTCTGATTATATAATATAAGTTGTTTTAGGCATTTGCTTAAAAAAGTAACAAATCAAGTCGCTTATTTATTTTGTTTTGAAAACATATAAGTTATTTATTTGTAAGATTAGTAGCATTTATTTGATAAGGACAAACACGAAAGAAAAGATAAAAAATACGTAGAAGTTCTAGAACAACTTATATTTAGGAAAGAGTTAAGAAAACTAAAATAACTTTTAAAATGAATCAAAGTTAGTATTCTTTAATTAATTTATTGGATGGATTTATCTTTTGTTGTTCCAGCCTGATTGTTCTTCGGTTTCTTCATATATGGTTGCCACATAATCCTCTGGTTCCTTAATTCTTGATGTTTTGGATAGGTTTTTACATACCACGAAGTTATTAATTAGTATCCATATTTTCTATTATGTCTATATTAAATATGATTATATTATATAGTTGTAGTTAATGAGTTTGCATACATGCAGCAGTATATGAGTCCAAAGTGATCTTTCAATCACCAAAACATCGAAAATTAGTATCCAAATAATCTAAACCTATAAAGTCAAGAAATATGTAACCAGAAGGAGTATACATGTACCTACTCTAGTAGCTAGGAGTATTTCTCCTCTTGTAGTTCAGGTGTATCAAGATTTGTTATTTTGAAAAGAGAAAAAGTGTATCAAGAATTAATTGCCTAGTTGTTGGAAGTTCCAAGACATTATATTATGCTCCACTGAGAAGAGATGTGTGTGGAGATATGGTTATTGTCAAAAGGAAGAGGAGAGATATGCTTGGACATTCGATTTGGAAGAACAGTTGAGCTACATGTGTCAGTTGGTGTCCCGTTTTCATCGATCTCGATCGCTTTAAGGGCTTTAATGTTTAGTTATCATGTGGATTATTGGATTATTGGATAATTATCTATCATAGCTATGTTGAACCAGGAGTTCCCAAATTCATTAGTATGCATGCATGGACTAAAACAAAATGAAATATCTGTTAAGTTCATCTTGGGAGACATAAAACTTCTATGAACCTTAACACCTTAAAAGTATGTGTCCTCACTCTTTTTCCATCTCAAATAGTATCTATGTTTGTTTGGGATATGACACAGTCTTCACTTCACTTCAGTACACATGGCTGCCTTTTCTAACTATGTATTTATATTATAGGACACTGTTATGGTGCACACATTACTATGTAATATTTAAGATTAATCTAGACCATTGATTTTAGTTAGAATTAAAAATAAATTAAAATTATAAATACTTTGTGACCGATTGTTACCAGTCACCGCATTCTTCCTCGGCTCCTCGCTGCCTCCTGTAGTCCTGCTTGTGTTCTTCCCCTCCTCTTCCTCACTATCCCCTCCTGCTCGTGTTCTTCCCCACGGCTCCTTCTTCCTCACTGCCTCATTTGCTCATGTTCTTCCTCACTACTAGAGCAGCGCTGGATCTCCATCGAATCGCCGGCGAATTGTGGGACCAGCACCGGAGCATTTCGAGGCCAACATAGCGGCGGGTGTGGCACCGCCGACTGGTCGTAGCGGTGGGCAAGAAGGGGCAACGAGTTGGCCCACAACTGCAACAAGAATCTTAGAAAAATCGGGCTTCTGTTTAAAAAATGGTAAGTAAAACCAGATTTGTTGATTTAGATCTGCTGCCAAATATTGTTCTGATTTTCATGGAATGCAATCTCTTTGTTTGGTCAGAAGGCAATACACGGGGTGCTCCATCTCGTGGCGGGAACCCGTCGATGCTTGATTTCCAACGCAGGGAGACATCTGAATAGTCAGTGTTCGTGGCTGTGGAGAACGGTTCTGGTGCAGAGCAAGGTATGGCCGGCCATGCCCCCTGAGTGTGTCCCCAAGTGCAAGGTTGTAGTTATTTATCCTATTGTTAGTTTTCCTTGTTCTGGTTTCATCTGCAAATTCAGTGTAAGTATAGTTCCTGTTCTCCCCATCGTATGGTCAGGTGCATATTTAATTAATGCTTGGACCTCTGGATCATTGATGTTAGTGCTGTTGTGTAATTTGTAGGTTTGGACTGCCCCTTTCTTGCCCCAATGCCATGGACACGACAGTTGGTGTTATTTCTAGTTTGATGGGATGCCAATTGTTTCATGTTTGTTGCTCTTTGCTGAAACCGTTTGCTTTGTTTCATTTGTTTTCTGTATGGATGAACTAGTGCTTCACCAGTTCAATGTTGACATTTTTCAGATGCGGCACACGACATTTTCTTTGATCTGAAATTTACAAATGCTAATTCAGTAATAAACAGTGAGCTATTCACCATGGACATGGCATTTGGTGTTATTTTCCTTTCTGATTATAGGAAGAATAACTGTATTTAGTTTTGCTGATTTATTTTTTTTGCGATCAAATGCTGGAAATTAATTAAACATAAGACCTTTCTCTATGTAAGAATCACTTAACATGTTTGATGGTTACTTGAGTTAGTGAGCAGTCGTATGATACGACTATTGAACGCTGATTTTCAGATTAACTATCAAAATTTACTGATTTACTGTATTTACTGTGCATCGCCTACTAGAGATATATTTGAAAAGGAGTTGGTGAACTGTCCTGAGCTATTAAACAATGGTATTTTCTTGTTTTCTTTTTATATTGTTTACACATAGTAAAGGTATTGCAATTTTAACTTGTTATTTGTTTCGTTTGTCTTGACGATTGTAAATAGGCCGCAACTGTGAGTATGCGTGGGAAATTTGCAGCCATGTGTAGCAACCTAGTATTTAAAAGAATTTTTAAGATTGTTTTATTTTTTTTTTCAAATTTATATTTCAATTTTGAATGAAACTGATCGGTTTATACTCATCATCTTTTGCCGAAAGTTTTTAAAGAAAACATAAACCGTGGCATGTAAGAGAAAAAAATAAAAGCAAAATCAGGAATGTCGAGGAAAATTAGGAATGCTGAAGAAAAGGAAGAAGGCGCCGCATGCAGGAGGGAAATAACAGCAATCTGCATGCTCTGCATGCGTGAGATAAACCGGCAACCATTAACGACGCGGCTGGGGGAAAATTAACTCAGAAAATTGGAAAGTAATTCATGCATATTGGAAAAAAAAATCAGCACTGATAATTGAAAAATTCCTGAAAAAATAGCACCAGATTTTCTACCGAATAAAAAAATTAAAAAAGGTGACTAGATTTCTTATAGGCAATAGGTCACCATCTTTAATCATAGCCATTAGATCAAAACAGATGAATGATCCACAATATTTCTTGTGTATCATAAAATTTGTCTTATAAAATTATTAAAAAATAATATATGAAATTATTTTTATGACAAATATAATAATATCATTTCTGCATATTAAATTCTAATAATTTTTAGTGTATTAATGATTTAAGATTTTGGATTTGACTGCACATATTAATGATATTATAGACATCATTTATTTGAGACGGAGTTAGTAGGGCTAACAAACTATTAAAAATTATGTTTTTTAACATTGGTCCAAAGAAACTCTCCTGTTTGTTGTTAGCCCATGCATATGGACCTCCAAACCCTCTTCAGGCTGCAGTGCTTGTCTGTATCCAGGTTTCTAATAAATTCAGTTTTCAGCAAATAAAAACCGAACAGAGATCTAAAAAATAAAAACCAAAATAATTTGGTTTGTTTTTTGTTTTTAGTTTTAACCGAATATGCTATAACCACTATTATATTTTAAATTATCATTTGGTAAGCAAGATAAAATTAAAATTATATTACAATTTAGTATATAAACATATCAAGACATGCACATTAAAAATTTCAAACTCATTTGTTTTTTGGATAAAATTAAAATTACATCGCAATTCAATATATTACTTATCAAGACATGAACATTAGAAATTCTATATTTTTTGGTTTTTTAAGTCTTGAAACCAAACCAAAACCAAAAACCGAATTGTCTAGAAATAAAACCATATTTCAAAAAGCAAATATGACTAAAGTCCGGTTCAATTTTCGGTTTTTTTTGTCCACACCTAGTCTGGATAAAGAATCAAACAGTACGCAGTAGACATGCATCTGCCACACTATCTTAGAGAGTACAGTAGTAACAGCACTGCTTTGAGCCTTTGAGCTTTGAACATATTTAATTGCAGATTCATAGTGCTTAATTGAACACGAACAGTACATGATTTGACTAATGGATTACTCCAATTAGCCTAAACATAGTGCCAGAATGCATCTTCATCGACAGAGATAGACATGGTTGGTTGATCACACATTATTCTCTGAGGCCGTCGTCGCCGGCTGCAGGAGTGGCTGCTTCAGGCAAGAATCGTCATCTTCATCAGTGGCAGCAGCAGCAGCAGCTGGTTGGTGGTCAGGAATGGCGGCAGCAGAAGCTTCTTTTGCAGCCATGGCTCTCTCCTGGCTCTTCCCCCACAGCACCAGGTACAGCCCCGACACGATCAACACTGCACCTATGATCCTGCACGGATCAGTTAATTAGGGATGGTAACTAGTTAATTGTTGATTAATCCGGAAGGGAAAATGTGTAATTTGTGTACCCTCCGAGGTAGAAGTGCTCGCCGAGGAGGAGGGACGCCATGACGGCGACGAGGAGCGTCTGCACGGGCTGGTACACGGCCACGAACACGGGGCCGCCGCGGTGGATGCACCACGTCTGCACGGCGAACGCGACGCCCGACGCCACGAACCCCGCGTAAAGGATGGTGAAGAGCTCGGAGCCGGAGTGGAAGGCCCAGGCGTCGGCGTCCCTCTCCATGAAGGCGGCGATGACGATGAACTGGAGGAGGCCGAAGAAGCAGGTGTAGGACGTGACGGACAGCCTCGCCGGGTAGCGCTTCAGCACCGGCGACTGCAGCACCAGCCACCCCGACCACGACAGGCAGTGCCCCAGCAGGTACACGCACCCCAGCGTCCAGCTCTTGTCGCCGCCGGCGCCGGCGAGCTGCTGCTGCCGGTGGTCGTGGACCAGCAACTGGCTCTTTGGGCCGAAGATGACGGGGCCCTTGAAGAGCGTGATGACGGAGGCGCCGGCGACGCAGAGCAACGTGCCGGCCATCTTGGCGAGGCCGTCCCGGCGGTCGAGGCGGACCCGCTCGATCCGGAGCGCAGCGGCCATGGCGAAGGTGATTGCCGGGACGGAGTTCTGGATAGCGGAGGCGAATGTGGGCGACGTGTTCTCCAACCCGAGCAGGTAGAAGCCCTGGTTCGCCGTGATCCCGCACAGCGCGAGGAAGAAGAACTGCACCAGCAAGCTCGGCGTCATGGCCGGCCTGTCCTTCCTGCACGCGCGCGCGCATCGCATTAGTATTTAGGCATTTAGCTATAGCTCCATGATTAAATCGGAGATTAGGATTAAGTGGGGAGTACTTCTCGAGGAAGTAGGCGAAGGGCGCGAGGAGGAAGAGCGCGATGAGGTTGCGGTAAACGGGGAAGACGAGCTTGCTGACGCCCATGTCGAGCGCCAGCCGCGACACCACGTGGAACCCGGCGTAGCCCAGCTGCAGCGCCAGCATCGCGACGTGCAGCCGCGCCCCGCCGGACGCCTTCCTCCCTGCCGCCGCCGCGTCCGCCATGGTCTCTCGATCGAACGAACGAACGAACGAACGAACGATCTCCCTGCCGGCTAGCTAGCTACTGAGCTGAGCTACGAGAAGTGAGGCTGTGAGAGCGCTGGCTGCTACAGATGTCAGCAGTCAGCATGGCTCAATTTATAGTGGCGATCGAATCAGAAAAATACAGGCGGTGAGCTGTGCCTCATCTCTGCAATGGACATGAGCTCGTGTACGTTTCCGTCGTTTTGTTGTCTCTCTAGCTACGATGGCTAGCGGATTGAAGATTTATGTCAATTATCATAAACTTATTAACTAACGTTTATGATTTTTAGTAGGACATTAAAATCATCATGTAGTTAGATAAAGATACTTAGATTATGATAACAAGTATTTACTGTGGATCCATCGTTGCCTCTACCTGAGCATGTGTGGCTGACCCAGCTCTCACCAGCTGGCTGTCCATCGCCGCTCAAAAATGTCTCAAACCTCTTGAAAGAAACAGTCTTGGAAAAATAACTCTAAAACCTCAAGTATGAACTCTCTGAAGCTGCTAAGCTAGGCTGGCCTTCTCATTTCAGTGAACAGCCTACAATTTTGTGCAGTCTTTTACGTACACGGACTGATTCAGTCAACTATCTTCTCAGATAATTAACATGAACTATATCTTCTCCGATTTTCCAGGTCCCAGGATATACACAGTTCATGTTAACTACTGTTTTCGTTTTGTTAGGAGGTATTATTGGTCATGACTGAAATCTCACCAGACAGGCTGGATTTCAGGTGTACCGATCGAGGCCAGCAACAAACATCCATGAATGAACCATGGCGACAAGCACACAGTTAGAGAGACAAACGCTGGTGTCAACTCTCCTGTGTAAAGCTATGCATGGTTGCAACTATGCAAGAGACCCCAGCTTGAGTACTACCCCTGAACACCTTGATGTGCTCATTCTCGTGTGCACCATGGGGACACCATGCAGGCTTCCATGGAGACAGGACAGCATTCCACTGAATAAACAGCTTCCTCGCTCACCATCCGTTTCTGAAAACGTCCCAATCTCACCAGTAAACTATCTCGATCCTTGGTGGGTACATGCAAGCTGTCTGGTGCCTTTGCACTCACACTGATGTTTCTTGTGCCCTGCCATTGCATGAGCTAGCCTATAACAGCCATCATCTCATCTGACATTTCTGTCCTGCTGATGCTAATTTGGTCTTCTCTGTTGTGTCTGAAACTGTTAGCCTGTCAAGCTTATGCCACCTAGCCCTTACTCTCTTTGTACATACATTTGTGTCAAGCAAATTGGTTCTGCTTTCTTGAAGTAATTGAATCATGCTTCAGTGCTATTGCTACCTAGCTGGTTTGCACTCTTAGTGTATGTTGTTTCAGATAGAGATTCTTATGCTCTGTTTGCACTCTTAGTAGCACCCTAAGTCTTGATTTTTTTTTAATATAAAAACGTGGAGTAGGACCTGTTTGGCTACAAGTTTGTGGAGTAGAGCTAGAAAATGAGGAGTAGAGCAGTGCCAAACAGAGCCTTAGTAGCTAACTGGTTTAAGTATCAAGTTGGTGAGAATCTGAAGAAGCTGATGTTTTTTAATTTCTGGATTCTAGTTCATTTACAGATTCTATAGCTACTGATTCTCATAATCTAGGTCCAGAATCTAAGCCATTTGTTTTAGCTTCAGATTCTAGAAGTATCTGTAGCTACCAGAAGTTAAAACAAACAGCCCCGATCTAGGGAATTGGACCTGCTGTTTAAACCACAGTATAGTGTACATACAACAATTGATATAGCTTAATATTTTGTCTCCTGTGATAACATTGTGGCAACCTTTTCTCTCTTGCATCTCAAACTACCTAGCTGGAGATGCAGGCGAAGCATTTGTTTAACCCCGTGGTCACAACTCACAACTCCTCACCACACTACACTACGCTCTTAGGGGCACCTTTATGCAGAGAAATCATGCTGTGCCACCTCAAAAGTTTCAGGGAAAAAATCCTCATCTTTTCTTCATGTGAGCCATCAGGTTAGCCTTGCCTTGCTCGTTGTTGGCTGGTGAATTCGATCTGTGATTCATGAAGATATCTGTAGCATGTCCCTTTAAATATATCTGAACTTGCGAGTAGGAGAGGGACAGCGTGTTTGCAAACGACAGGGCAAATACAAGGACCACTCATTTTCTATTGAAAATTATGCTTCTGAACATTGTTTGGAAAAAGGGATGTGCCTTTTGTGCATGTGAGTAGCAGTCAACAAGTGTGCGGATTTAGACAGCTAATTGCAAAGAGAATCCACACTCTTCTCCTTTGTTAAGGGGAAAAAAGCTGGAGGCATGGCATGATTAACAGCAGACAGGCCTTTGAAACATCATTACCCATCCATGTATTTGATTGTTTATCAGTGTACATGAGTGGAACTGTAGTTACATAATACATTGCAGGGCCAAGGACCAAGGTTATTAGTACGACTATGCATTCAGCTGACACAGTGGAAAAAGAGGGTACAAGGAAAACATGAAACTTCAGGCACTTCGTGGAACGACAACTCAGACTACCTATTAGGCTATTCCAGTGATATTCCATCACATCACAGTATGGGCCTGTTTGGGAATGCTCCGCTCCACCAAAATCTTCTCCACTCTATGAAATCCTCTTCAAATCTAAAGTGAAGTGGTTGATCCACTGTAGAGTGGAGTTTGTGGAGTAGAGCAGTACCAAACAGAGCCTATACATCGGTTGCTTAGGAATTGATCCCTTAGTAAATCTACTCGGCATTTCCAGGGAAGCTCTGGGCTGGTCACTTGGAACCATGTGACCAGCATTGTGGACCTGCATTGGCATAGAGAAACGATTTCTTGTAAATTGTTTAGTCATATGCTTATTTTATCCATAGGTGTACGAGGATTCTAATCTAATTCCTTTTAAACATTAGACAAGCAGAATTAACCAGGTTGAGTGGTCCTTTCATGCCAGAATATAGTTATGATCTGTCTCTACTAGGCTATCTATCTAGGCACATTCTGGACAAAACACTAATATTCAATTCTTGGTGGAACCAACATGGCCAGAAAACAGATGTTTCGTGATGGAGCGCTGACAATAAGAATATATAACACATTTTAAGATTGCACCAAATTAGTTCAAAAAATACACGAAGAAAATCATGAGATTTCTTAGAAAGTGGAACATTAGCTAAAAGTGTTTGCTGAAAACCTTGAGGAAGCTGAGTGGCCCATGGCTCTTCAAAACACCAGCTTCGGTACCATTTACTACAAACGACTCATGAGATGATACAAAGTCTTTCTGGCCAGACCATTCCATGGAGTGGACCCACCTCAAGTTCCCTACATACAAAGAAGACGTTACACTGGATATATTAGCCGCAAAACCATTAAAGCATCTGGTGATGGACATGCAAGGCAAGGAAGAATACAAAGCTAACAGTGGTACATTTGTTCGGGGACATCAAAAATGAAATCTGCATATGGAAAGGCTGGTTTGTTGCCATGCATTTTATATAGTTTCCAAGGCAAGATGTAGATCCAGTGCTAGTGCCCACTAAACATTGATTGATTTGATTGTGGTATTTACTACACTCAGTGGGTACCAATCCTACAGCTATGGAACTGGATTTACAATGGTCATGCACCCATAAGTAAATTGGAGCATCAGATAAAGAATTTTAATGTTGCGTTTCCTATTGACAAGATGCTGGGTTATACGCTATTATTTTCCATGCAAGGTATTGCAGTAGGTATGATGGAAGCAGATGTGTAAAACATCATGTATCCCTACCAAGCCAATTGCATATAAGGTCATACTCTCCAGCATATATAAGCACATTGATCCCATCCTCAAGTAGTGTTGGGATGCCAACTTCCAAATTTCTCATCCAGTCTGTTAGCATTGCTTGATAAACTGTAGTGCTGCAAGAGACAAATTCAATATCACCAAACTCCATTTGCTTCTCTGACCACTCTATCACCAAAAAACTTATCCAAGTTTGAGAAATCATAGCAAAGTCTCCATTCACATTCCTTCCTAACATCATAATACTGTAAAGAAGCATTAGTACATATAGGTTTTCAGTCTTAGTCAGCCAATGCTATGCAGTCAGATAATTAAGCAATCAGCCATTGCTTACATTCTTTGTCCCAACACGTTTCATGATTGGAGCTGAAAATAGAATTGCAGACCATGTATGCTGCCATGCCATGCAAGATGCTTTCCCATTGGTACCTGAAAAAACATTAGGTGTAAATAACAGTTCTTTTAATCTGAAGAAAACCTAAGGTGTTACTATAAATTAGAATGCATTGTCTCCTATATGAAGTGTAGAGAAAATTGTAATAAACCCCATTTATACCCTAACTGGTTTTTCAGCCTTCTCTGCTAGCATTAATCATTTCAGGAAGTTCACCACAGTTAGATACACACACACACACACATATGAATGTCTTAGGCAATAGCAAAAGAATGATATTATCCTGTGCCCATGTTTTCAAGGAAATAAAGTGGATTGATCAGAGGTTTCTGTATAGTAGTAGTACTGACCACAAAGTTTTATTGCAAATTCACATGGTGGGATGAACTTGTTAATCCTTTCGTAATCTGATTTCTCAATGAGGTTCATCTCCAATGCATAGTCCGTGTAATAAATAGAGATGGGAAACTTGGGAAGGATCATACCTTCAAGTTTATGTGAATGCCTTCATTTGCTTTGTTTCTTTGGTGAATGCGACTTGCAAATGCTGGAATGTAGAGCCCAGCATATGATTCTCCAGTTATAAAGAAGTCATTCTTTGCAAACTCTGACGCTTCTGGAAGAACACCTGATATGCAAGTACAAATAATTTCTACATATTACTCCTCATTTTTGCTTAAGTCAACAACTCAAAACAATCGAGCCTCAGATCAATACACAGCTCTCTAGAGAAATCCATGTATATTATCTGGTCTGGTTTGGTGCTAAATCTTTGGAAGCTATTTGGTACCTCTAATTTAACGAAGCTATCTGGTCAAATTTGTTAGATGTGTCCTTTTATGTAAACTACGCCAAATTCCAACCTGGAAATTTTCTATGATATGGAAGCAATTAATTTAACAGGAGCATCATATCAGGTAAGAGCACTAGTGCACAAAATGAAGAGGATAACAATAGTTTGGGTTGGTCCCTTAGCCATGTAATTTTTTTCACCGAACCGGCAAAGTACCGGTCAAATTTATTAAGATTGGGAGAGAAGAATATATAAGTTGGACAACAAACATGATTATTGTGCTACAAACTAGACCCAACAATTAGAAGAAAAAAAGTCGTTACCAAGAGGCTGGAAAAACCAGCAAGGGTATATAAAGGCATCAGGTTGCTTTATAAAAAGATACACCTACAAGACTTGCTGCTCGTCATATCCACCACTCCAAGATGGACCAAGAGGCTTCCACTAGTGTGCAACTAACACCACTCCTCCTTAGTCAGGTACTACCGTATACAAACATTATTTTTTGAAATGGAAATAATATTAAGAGCATAGCCTGCTGTGTTTGAATCAAGCATACTGGTTATGATTATTTTACACTAGAGAGCATTTTTGTTTCTTAATTAGTATTTAGTTAGTATTGTAAAGAATGAATTGACCAATAATAGTGTAATCACACATCACTAGTTGGAACACCATGAAATTAGTTGGAACAGTCTAAGAAATTGCTTAGATGGAATTGATGTTTGCCAATAACGAAACCATTCTGTTAAGGGAAACGCTGTCACTATTGCTTGCTTAACCATAGTTACACTAGTCAATTTAGTCAACACAGGTCAAATTAGTTTTCACACGTTGATCTAGCCAAATTAGGTTCCAGTGCTCCACAAATATGGATTGCTTGCAAGCGACGATGCAACATTGCAGTATGACGAAGTCTAAGTCGTTATCATACTACCTAAACGTATGATGCAATAATGTATACATCGATCGTTAGTTCGTTACTGTGTCCCCGCTGAATTTGTTCCAAACAAGCGACATGTTGTTGGCAATGGTCGCTGCTGCATCCGGGACCTCCGGTGAGCCAGATCACGACGGGATCTTCCTTCTTGCCCTTCGATTCGATCAAGAGGTAGAACATCCTGCAACACCTAATCGAAAAAAACGCTCAACCCAAATTGCCGGGAAAAGAAGGAACTTTGTAGTTCGCATCAACTAGCAGCGCAAACAAGAACAAGCAAAGGCGAAAAAAAGGGTCGCATCTTGACGACTATTTGGGTTTCGAATCACCTTGCGTCGTGCGTGTTGGGCGGGCGGTAGTAGCCGGTGTGGTGGCAGAGGACCCCGACCCCCTGGGGGAGTCCGGGCACCCTGATCCGCCGCTCCAGCAGCTCACCGGGTGCGACACTGGGAGCATCTCCGCCGCCGGCAGGCCCGGCCTCCTTGGGGAGGAGGTTGAGCGAGCGGATGAGCCGGTCGGCCTGGGCAGCGGAGAAGCTGGCGTCGCGGGGCAGCCGGGGCGGCGAGGAAGAGGAGGCGGGCAGTTGCCAACCTAACCAGCGAGATTCCTTTGCTTCTCTTTTTGCCTTTTTCACATTCAAAAAACAAATTTGTCATTGTGTAAATTTGAGGTAATCATGATCAAATTCAAGCTTTACTTTTATTAGCAATTTGATTTTTGTTCTGAAATGGAATCTTCAGAACGGCAATCTGACATAACCTTCACCAACTGAATTTGCAGCACCGTTTCATGCCATTACATGGGCAAACATTGCCCAATTCGAAAAATACAAAGAAAATCAGTTCGGTCAGTTTACAGGTTACATCTTCAGATTTAATCCAAAGGGACTTTCTAACATCTGATACCTACTGACTAACTTAAAGAGGTTTGTTCAGGCCAATACGAAAACGAAAGCAAGAGGTTTGCAGATTGCTTGCAAGGCTGGAGAATGTGATGCCCCCCCACTTAACATGGGATTTCCCTGATCAGGCAGTAATTTCACCTTGACAATTGATGTCCGAAATGTTAAAAGTGAAATGTCCTAAATATCTTTTGAGTAATTATTGTCCTAATTATATGCTAAGTATTAGTTCATATGATGTTATTCACTTCTAACACTTTATAAGATTATTTTGTAATAAAAAATACATATATTAAAATCCTGATGATAATAAATTAAAAATATCATTATCGTGCGTAATTTCTGCTAACTTTTGATAACATTACTAAGATAATCTTACAAACTCTAAAGAAGATCAGGTCCTCAGTAGTATATTGAAGAGTGAAAATTTTCAAAATCTGGAAAATTTGAGTGCTGTTTGGGGTTTCTAATTTGAGCGTCTGATGTGAACTCTGAACTACAGGTACAAATGTCATTTCGATTTTAGAAGGAAAAGAATAAGAAAAATAGAAAAAGGACAATCATACAATATCTGATATTCTGACATACTAAATAATATTTTAACATTTTTTTACATTGTGGGTGGCATTTTATTATACCCTCCATGTTTACCTGACAAACTATTTGAAACCATCTTAACCTTCCATGCTCGAAGTTCTTCTGTCTTCCCCGACGGCGGCGAACGCCAGGAAAGAAGCAAGCAGACGACGACGACGACGACGACGCCGGCGTTAGAGATGGCGCATACAAATATGGCCCAATTAACAATGTCTCCCGTTCCAGCCCAATTAGGAAAAGGAATAAACTTGTAAAGAAAAACTACTCGTATTCATCAGATAGATGGATCAAGGTGCGTTACAGTGTTGACAGGCAGCTCGATCGTTTCAGGCGGCGGCCATTAATCAATCGATCAATTGGGCTTGGCCTTGGCGGCGGCGGCGGCGGCGACGATGCCGTCGTTGCCGGCGAGCTTCATGTACTTGTCCTTCCTGGTAAGCACCGTGCCCTGGAACCCGAGCTCCTTGGCGATCACCCTCTGCACGTGGTTCGCCACATCCACCGCGCTCCGCCCGCCGGCGACGCACGTCTCCTCCGGCCGCAGCGCCGGCAGGAACGTCACCTCGTACCCGGGCCGCGGGTTCATGTAGAAGAAGTAAGGGTCAAGGAACTTCCACCCCCTCGCCGTCGACCCGTAGTACGTCCCCTGCCTCGCCTCCACCGCCACCGGCACGATCCGCTCCGTCAGCTCCGCGAACAGCGCCGAGAACCGCAGCAGGAACGGCTCCCTGCACGTCGTCCCCTCCGGACACACCACCACGTCGCCCTTCTCCAGCAGCGCCGCGATGCGCGCCGCGTCCGCCGCGCGGTCCCTGCTCAGCGCCACCGCCGGGATGGGCGAGATCGCCGTCGACAGCCGGCTCACGCTGTACGTCACGCACGTCACGGACCGCCCCAGCGCGATGGACACGATGATGGGATCCAGCGCGGTGCGGTGGTTGCAGACGAGGAGGGACCCCGGCGCGCCGGGCCGCGGCGCCGGGGGAGGCGTCCCGCGGATGGCGAGGCGGATGCCGGTGAGGCGGTAGGTGTGGCGCACGAAGCGCGCCGGGACCGGCAGGTTGAGGAAGACGCGGAGGAGCGCGATGACGAAGCCCACGGGGAGGTAGGCCAGGGCGAAGAGCGCGTGCGCCGGGTCGGGGCGGCGGACCAGGCGGCCGTCGTGGAAGATGGCGCGAGACAGCAGCTCTTCGCCGGCGGCTCGCGCCGCGCGCCGGTTCGTTGGCACCATGTAGGCTTCCTGAGCACAAAGATATTGTTTTTTTAGTACGAGTACTTAACTACGAAATCCAGATTAATCTGAACAAAATTACACGAGAAAAAACTGTCAAGTCAGCATAAAGAGGAAGCAACTGCTAACTGCTAAGCACTTTAACTGCTAAAGAAGATGATGGCATAGCAGATTAGCAAGTTGAGAACTGAAGAACACCTGATCTGAATGACCGGCACCAATAAATTTGAGTTTTTGACCACACGTTTTGCATAATCTAGTGAAGATTAACCACTCAAAGAAACATCCAATGTTATGTGAATGCTAGATCATGAGGTAAATTCTAGAGCCTCCTTCTTTCCTAGGCAAGAGAGATGCTTTCTGAGAAAGGCTAAAAGCTAAGAAGCGTACAAATTCTGTCTACTTTTGCTACCACAAACGAGGCGGTGAGATCGAAGCCACGAACACGACGGAGAGCGCACCTCCTACCACAATTAATTTCACATTTTCTTTGTTTTATCGAGCTGTGAATGAATTGTTAGTGGCCAGATGATGCGATACGTCGATTTTTTTGATGCGTGATTGATTCGAAAGAAATGAAAGATTGGAGTTTTGGGGTGATTGGCTAGTTTACCTTGCAGATGGCCATGAAGTCGTGGTCGCTCTCGCGATCGCCGAGGCCGACGTCCGGCATGTCGCCGCCGGCAAAGAGCCTCTCGACGACCTCCCGCTTCTTCTTGCCAACGAGGACGGCCTTGATGCGTCCCGTGAAGCGCTTGCCGGAGGGGAAGGTCTCCAGCTCCGTGCCGGCCACCTCGGCGCCGAGGAACTCCCGCACGAACTCCCCCACCATGACGGCCGGAGACGCGGTGATCACGACCCGGCGCTCGGCGCAGCCGCGGAAGACGGCCCACGTGTCGGCGCGCACCCCGGCGGCGTAGTGGCGCGGGAGCACCGCGCGCGACACGGCCTCGACGTCGCGCACCCGCAGCCCCGCGAACGTGATGAACACGAGCAGGCCGATGGCGGCGGCCTCGGAGACGCCAACGTAGAGCACGAGAAGCAGCGGCGCGGTGAGCAGCAGCACCAGCGCGCGGAGGTAGCTGCCCGCCTCGAGAGCGACGAGGAAGTAGTACGGGAACGCCGAGGAGGACA
>KE372599.1:71263-82346 GCA_000418225.1 Zizania latifolia | reverse complement strand
TGGATGTCCTCACCAAGTCAGGAATTTGAAGGTGCGACGGTATTACTGTAAATGGAGATAATATTTTTTTCTTCCTCCTGAAGTTTGCATCAGATATCTGGGGCTGAAACCTGAAAGCTATTTTCAACTGTGCAGTCCTGCATCAAGGTAGCGCTGGATTTTGTTTCCCCTGAGAATGTCGGCGAGTGTGTCAGGCTGACCGAAGAATTTAGACGACTTCCATCTTTCCACAGGTCTAAGGAGGATAAACTAGAGGTTGGTATGATCTCAATATTTACACTTAAATATGGTGACTTTGATTGAAGTTGACATGCGTGTTTTCCAGATCAAGAAGATGGTGCTCCATGCTCTTAATGAAGTTGTAAACTTTTTGGATCCTCCTCCGGCAGAAGTGTGAGCTAAATTTGCCCATCAAGATTGTTTCTTTGACTACAAACTGGTGTGAAGCTGTTCTGTAACTGTAAGTCGAGACATCATTCTTACCACCGTGTGTTGCGTGATTGATGGATCAGGACAAAGAACAAGGATGAAGCTGATGAAGCATCAGATGAGAATGAGCGTACAAGGCGAGGCGATCAGTCTAGGAATGAAGCAGCAGCATGCGAGAAGCCTAGAAGGGGACGTGGACGCCCAAGACGCTCCTGCAGATGATCTGCCTCTGCTCGCCGTAAGCATGTTTCGAGGTGACTGCGAGGAATCATTTTGGAGGAGAGCAAGCTCTGCTCGTCCTAGTTTAGTTGAGCCTAGTTGCTCACTCATGTAGCATTTAGAATGTGAGACTATGCTGCTGGTATTTTGGTTTGAATCGCTGCATTCGTGGATTCAGGCATCAAATCCATTGTCCATTGATGATTATTATCACGTAGGACATGAACATTTCTTCTCAGCTCCATCGTCTGTGTATGTATCTGCTGGATGTGTTGTGTTGAACCAAGCAGACGCAAACAAATTAGTAAGACCCAGCAGCTAGCACGCATGGTACGCGGGTTTAGACTTTAGATGAAGTAAGAATGTTGGCCTAAATTCTGACACTAAGTAAATGCGTTGACAAGATGCTGTTTGGAATATTTGGCTGTTAATCTCCAACAGATAACATTTTTTTAAAGAAAAGAGTATTTTCTGTCCTATAATAATATTGTAACATATGACCGTATTTATTTGATATTTTATAGTAAATGAATCTAGATAGTATCACTGTCTATATTTGTTGTACTATAAAATATTAAATTCGATCATAGATTATAATATCATTATAATATAGATTATAAAATTATTATAATATCATAGAACGAGGGAGTAAGAATTTTGGACTGAAATTGATATGTATGTATGTGTTGACAGTAATGATGATGGTGATTATGACGCATAATTATCACTTATTGCTACTCAGTTAATGGGTAGATGGAATTATCGCTTAGAGATTTGATAATTTATTATCGCTAAGAAATCGTTTCATATTTTTATCATCTTCACTTACATATCGTTGTCTTAGAGTAGCATTATAATCACTAGCGGTTATGGAGCGGTATCAGTTCGGTAACTGACTGATCAGGCTCGATAACTGGTCGGTCAAGCGAAAAAACCGATCGACCGAATTTTCAGCAAAATTTAAAAATTATAAAACTGAAGAAAATTATTGTAATAATATATAAATTCTTGATACATTTTGTTAAGAGTTTTGATATAATGTTTGTTGTTTTCTAAGATAAATTAGAAACTTGCAATACTACGAATTCAGAAGTTCACAACTTCACGGACAATACATCACGGACAATACATGTCTAATTAACAATTCAAATATTTTAAACTCATTATTGATGGCTCTACAAATTATAAACGGTGTTGTATTCCTCTATAGACATTAATTGTAAGTCATATGAAATAAGAATATGTGTTTTATACTTCTCCCAGCTTTGTCCCGTCTAAGCTGCAATAGTTTGTCATTTTTTATATAATATAGAATAAAATTAAAGATGCTGATACTCATATACATATCTACTAAGAGAAACTTTTGAAATGAGATAAGGATATATATAAAGATAACCATAAGCAATACTACCGTACGCTGTAGAGTCAGAATTAGAGCTGTAAATATTATGTGAAGTGTCGAACGATTGTTATCGACTTTGAGGAGTAATTGTTGCCCTCCATTTAGTTGGCATACTATAGTCAGTGTCTTGATAGACATACGTATAACATGTCTCACCTATAATAAATTAAATATTATGTCGTTTAATGAGATTGTAACAACAAATATACAAGATATATAACTACGAATAGAACTAGAGCTGTAAATATCATGGAAAGCATCGAATGATTATTGTCAACCTTGAGGAGTAATTGTTGTCCTTCATTCAGTTGGTATACCATGGTCAGTGTCTTGATAGACATACATATAACATGTTCACCTACAACAAGTTAAATATTATGTCACTTAATGAGATTGCAACTATGTGTACTAAACTTACTAAAATATGTGTAGACTCACTAGAACTATGCTGTAGCAGTTGTTTGTCTTATGATAGCTGTACTGTTCCTTGCATCATTATCTGTATTTGTGTTCGAGCTACTATCATTAGATTCCTGATAGGTAGGGCTATCATTTTCATTGTGAGTTGACTGGTTGTTATCAACCGACTTTCTTTTGGACCGTCTTGTCTCTTTTGCCCTCTTTGGGACTGTTTTTTTTTTCTCTTCCAAAACTGTCTTGCCTAGATGTGTGTCACCAATTGTATGATCAACTCAATTGATGAGACTCTTAGTACCATTTGTCTTTGTATGATCATCTCTATAAACATGATGAGCCACAAGTGGAGATGATATGATGTATCATTTTATTGTTTTCTCGTCAACTAGTGGGACATTTAAATGGACGATATCTCATTCGAACGGACTATATCCATCTAATATCTGATCAGATTATAAGATCCGTAGACGAGCCGCTAGATGATTTACTCGGCTACCACGGTACCGCTCGATAAGGAGTAGATCAAACCGATTAACAGCTTTCACCGTCCGGATAGGCAGCAGATGGCGACAGACGCCGACGCCAACAAAGGGGTACTGTGGAGAAATGGAAGAGTTTCTTGTGAAATGGAATAAACAATGCTCGGATGAACAGTAACAGCTTGCACTCAATGAAGATATCGAACACAGTGAGAAGAATGACGAATGAACCGGTAGACTTTATTCATGATTGTTTACATGTATTTATATTTATAGAGATGAATAGATGACAGTTTATATGTGAAAGAAAGTGTTATTCCAATAGACACCTATTGAGGGGTTTAATGAAATAATCTGAGATAATGATTATTTATAACAGAGTTAACGGAGAAAGTCTGAATGGAGCTGTCGGTGGGAAACAAAGCTACCATTTTGTGTTGAAAACAATTCTGAAAAGAAATGAAATCCAGCTAGGCCGACTGGCTAGCCCAGCACAGAAAGTTTTCTATTTTCTATTTCAGTTGAACTTTTTGGTCATATAACTTTATGATATTTTAATAATTTTGAAAACAAATTTTACCATAAATCATCTTTAATTTAACTAGTATTTTTAGTATTTTATTAGATTTTTTTCAATTTTCTGCTGGTTTAAACGGAGAAGCCTAAATTGAGGAGAGGCAAGACTGAAATTGACTTGAAAAAAGACAATAAAAAGAGACTTGAAAGGCTATATTGTTATTATTGTTTAAAATTAAATTTTGAATTAACCCTGTTAATTTGAACAAACCGACCGAGAGCAGACAAGCTAGCCGAGTGCGATTGCAAACCCTAATCAGGAGCCAGGTACTTGATGCCTGTACCCTACAGATCACATATATCCAGGACTCATCCAAATCGTTCCTCTTGCAGCAAGAATGCCACTCTGCACTGCATAAAAGCGCCCTCCAACTCTTAGACACACCTGAGAGTACTATGATAACGGAGCCACGGAGTAACCCTTGCTAAGCAAAGATCTCATCAGGAAGGCCATGTGTAAGTGAAGTATGGAAAGCAACAGAATCCATGCTGCTACAGGAGACCTTCCCACCATGCCAATTCATCATCCAAAGAGAGAATGACAACTGTGGACAAAGGTAGCCATATTCTTAATAGAAGACATACTCTGTTGATACAGGAGAAAAAATGGTGTAGCCAGATATTTGTAACAAAAAATAGAACAGTAGAGCATGGACAACCAAAACACATGCTATATCAAAATGAAGTGATGTAGTTTGTAATTAAAATCAAGGATTAACAAAATATGTACATACATTACAGATAGAGAATGCATGATGAACATAGACAAAACAGAATCTGTCCTTATACAAGTCACTACAGCAGATAATAGTTTACTTGCACTCAAATTGATCCATACCCAGTCCTAACAGAAAACATTTAAATGATAACATGAAAATATATGTCTGCTCAGAATCTCTGATCAGTTTTGGATGTAATCACGTAAGGAGTACTCTTTCACGAGCCACCTTACTCAGATACCGTCCTTGTAGGAGTCATCACAGCAAACAAGAAAAAAAGAGGGGACATGAATGTGTGGAAGCTCTGTAAATCGAATGCAAATCATTATTCACATTTCAAATATGTAAGCAAGCATACACAGAAACACAGTCAATGCAATAAAACATATATTATCATTTAATCATTTAAGATGGGGAAAAGTCAAAAAATGACAGGATTTTGTCCAAGGAAGCACACCATTAAACCAGCATGTTACTGCTATTCATTTCAGGTTTGCACATGTTTGCTCAGAATCTCAGATCAGTTTTGGATGTAATCACGTAAGGACCAGTCTTTCAAGTGGTTCCTTAATCAGATACCGTCCTTGTAGGAATCGTCACAGCAAACAAGCAAGAAAAACAAAGGAATAAAATCTCAACGTGCTTACTTATTAACATCAAAAGCATGCTTACTTATTAACATCAAAAGCATGACACTACATAAGGAACAGAAACACAATAAATGATATGAATCATATATCATTCTTTCCGGTTGGGAAAATAATTCAGATTTCCACATGTTTGCTCAGAATCTCTGATCAGTTTATTGGATGTAATCACGTGAGGAGCACTCTTTCAAGTGGTTCCTTACTCAGATACCGTCCTTGCAGGAATCATCACAGCAACAAAGAAAAGAGAGAAAACAATGTAAATCTCAATGGGGATATTATTAACATAGAAAGTAGTCATGCTTAAAAGACATGACCCTATATAAGGAATAGAAACATGACAGATGCTATGAAGTACATATTATTCTTTCTGGTTAGGAAAACAGTTCAATTCAGATTTACACATGTTTGCTCAGTATCTCTGATCAGTTTTGGATGTAATCACGTGAGGAACACTCTTTTAAGAGGCTCCTTACTCAGATACCGTCCTTGTAGGAATCATCATGGCAAACAAGAAGAAAAAAACTGAAAATCTAAATGGACCATTGGACCTAACCATTCAAAAGTAATTATTTAGATTCTCAAGACAGGAAACAGTATAAGTGACAAGATTTTGCAACAGGAGCATAACCAGCATTTTACTTGCTGTTCTATTCAGATTTGCAAATGTTTGCTCAGAATCTCTGATCAGTTTTGGGTGTAATCATGTGAGGAGTACTCTTTTAAGAGGTTCCTTACTCAGATACCGTCCTTGTAGGAATCGTCACAGCAAACAAGCAAGATGAAACAAAATGAAAATCTAAATGGACTTAACCGTCTAACCCAAATGTAATTATTTCTATTGTCAAGACGGGAAACAGTCCAATAAATGACAAGATTTTGCACCAGGAGCATAGCCATCATTTTCTATCCAGATTTGCAAAATGTTTGCTCAGAATCTCAGATCAGTTTTGGGTATAATCACGTGAGGAGTACTCTTTAAAGAGCCGCCTAACTCAGATACCGTCCTTGTAGGAATCATCATGGCAAACAAGCAAGAGAAAACAAATGAAAATCTCAATGGACTTAACCATGTAACTCAAAAGTAATCATCTTTTCCCAGCGGAGAGGAAGGGGCGGGTTACACCAGGAAATGTGGAGGACGGATCGACGACGGGGTGGACCGGGGGAGGTCCGGCGCAGCGGCCCAGGGCGGATCGACGAAGGGGTGGACGGTGGAGCCCTCGCGCGGCGTCGAGGGGCGGCCCGGCGGACGATGGGGGCCGGATTAGGGTGGCGGCGGGATTAGGGCTTCGCGGCGGAGAAGGGTGAGATGCGGAGAGGGGTCTACGCCTTTTTATCGTAGTAAGGGTGGTGATTATTCAATAAGGTCCCTTAACTATTTTACATGTACTCTTCAATATTTTGTCTTCATTAAAAAGTGTATTTTTGTAATTAAACTTGTTTACGAGACCTTATTTGTAAAATTAGCGCCATAGGCCCAAACGTTTTACCGGAATATAAGAGGAAAAAAGAGGAGGGGTGAAAGCGAAAAGCGAACCCAAAACCCTAGCCCGCCGCCGAGTCCCCATGGAATCGTGGCCGCCTCTCGCCCCCCCCGCCGCCGCCCAGGATGCGGCACCCACGCCTCCTCCTCCCGCCGCAACCGGCGGCCGCGGAGCATGGGGCGCGGCCGCGGTGTCGCAGCGGAAGGCCGTGGCTGAGGAGTCGTCGTCGCAGGCGGTGAGCCGGTTGGTGGCAAGCTGCGCCAACTCGGGTGGCGTGGCGGTGGCTGTGGTGGACGCCAACGCCGTCATATCAGGCGCCGCCGCGCTCTCCTCATCCGCCGGGCGCCTGGTGACGGTTCCGGAGGTGCTGGAGGAGGTGCGCGACGCATCCGCGCGACGCCGCCTCGCGCTCCTCGCCGCACCTATCGAGACCGTCGATCCCGCCCCTGAATTCGTCAAGAAAGGTCGCATCTTTAGCCGTTCTGAAACCTCGCACCGTTGCCCAATTGAGTATTAGCGATAAAACTATCTGCAGCTCGGCGAATTTCATATTGTTGATAAATAGTTTTTACATGATGAATACATTTCACTCTAAAAACTGGAAACTTGGAAAACAGGGTAGGTGTAGCCACCACAATGGTTTACACTTTGTGGTTAAGACATTGCTTTACAATAACACATGCTGATAGTTTGTTTAGTGTCGTTTTTGTGACTTCAAGTAAGCATGAATGGAATTTCAAGGCTTACACATGCAACAGCAATTAAATGATTTATTGATGCACATAACTGAATCCTCTTCTATAGAATAAAACTAATCTTCTAGCCTTCTACTATGGAAGTTTTCCTGGTCTTTGAATGACATAATGATGAGGCTAATTTCTTTATCGTCATTACTGGCAGTTGTCAAATTTTCCAGGGAAACTGGAGACCTCCAAACACTTTCAGATGTTGATATCAAGATTATTGCTCTAGCTTACATGTTGGAAGCTGAGATCCATGGGACTAACCATTTGCGTGAGCACCCACCTCCCTTGCGTGTGGTGAATGTGAGAAACTTGAATGAGGCTCCACTGCCGGGTTGGGGCTCTAATGTGCCAAATCTAGCAGAGTGGGAAGAATTGGATCACATGTCTGAAGCAGGTGGAGATCTTAAGTCTCGGATACTTCCATTGAAGGATCTTGAGAACCAAGAAATCCCAACTAATGAGACCAACAGTGTCTCTGAGAAACAAGACGATGAAGAGCATCAGCCTTCAAAGAAACATGTAGCTGTTGCTTGGGAAGATGACGAGAATAATGAAGGCTGGTTGCCTGCTGTTAGTCGCAATACTCACAGAAGATATTTACAGAGGAAGGCAAGACGTGATGCCCTCAAGGAATGTGAACAAAGTTTTGAGACAAGTTCTGTTGCTCCATCAATTGATGACAGTAAAATTATATCTGAAAATGGTTTGAATCCAGATGGACCTTGTGCTATTCCAGAAAAAATGGCATCAGAAACTGATGTTATGGAGCATCAAGAAGTGAATGAACCTGAATTTGTTGGCGATCGTTTGCGATCTGACCAACTAGCTGATAAGGTCAGTGGGGTAGGCAATGTCGGTAGTGTTGAGGAGATGGGCAGTACAGATGCATGCATTAAAGAGTTGGATAACTTGGATATCAAAAGTGAGACTGAGGAAGGTGTTGATTCATCTTATGCAGATGATGGGAACAGTGAGCAAAGTTGGGCGTTGAGGTCCTTATCTGAATCTACTGTGGCATGTGTAACCAGTGACTATGCCATGCAAAATGTCATCCTGCAGATTGGCCTCCGTCTATTGGCACCAGGTGGCATGCAAATACGTCAGTTGCATAGGTATGGGCATTTAACATCTTCAGACCTCTTTGCACGCACTACAGCCATCACAGTCCGTGTTCTATTTATCGAAGCTTCTCTGTAGCACTCTAATGTTTTGGGATGATGATGTGACAGGTGGGTTTTGAGGTGTCATGCTTGCTATAAAGTGACCCAAGAGATTGGGAAAATATTTTGCCCAAAATGTGGCAACGGCGGCACCTTACGGAAGGTTTCAGTAACAGTTGGTGAAAATGGGATTACTATGGCCTCACGACGTCCACGTGTGACACTTCGAGGCACAAAAGTGAGTGGTGTTTCAAACTTAATGCTGGTTTTCTTTCATGAAGTCTATATACCGTTTTGTTTTGTCACTTACCTGATTACGGTGGCAACAGTGGTTTCTTTTGTCTTGCCTGACTGTTCTAGGAGAAATACAAAATTACATTTTAGATGCCCATGGTGGTCTGAGGTGCAATTGTGAAGAATATGGTCTTCTTTAAATCAGTGATGAACTCTGCCATGAGATCTGGCCAGTTTCATATGCATTCCATGCTATAACTTATAAGTGATTTCCTCATCTAT
Organism: Zizania latifolia; assembly: GCA_000418225.1. Taxonomy (NCBI): domain Eukaryota; kingdom Viridiplantae; phylum Streptophyta; class Magnoliopsida; order Poales; family Poaceae; genus Zizania; species Zizania latifolia. Next base: position 73,549 of record KE372599.1, on the reverse strand, counting down.
CATCTCTTCGGTGAAGCAGTTTTCGTTTCTTGCAATATGATGGTCTTCTATGGCTACCTTCATATTCATTTCTTAGTCTGAATACTTTTGGTTGGATATTTTTCCATGTGCCCGCCTGATTTACCGAGTTGATTCCTATAGTGGGGATGTAGATTTCTTTTTAACTGTGTGCCTATATTATTTCAGTTTTCCCTCCCAATGCCCCAAGGTGGAAGAGATGCCATCATTAAGAATCCCATCTTGCGTGAAGACCAGCTTCCCCAGAAGGTTCTGCATCCTAAATCAAAGAAGTCAAGCAAGCAGGTTAGTGCCTTTGCTATTGTTAGATTAATGCAAAGCCTCCAGTACAAGGATACCTACTTTTGGGCTCTTGAATTCATCATCTCCAAAAAAAATTCTAACACCATCTGTGCACTCTGTTGTTAAACATATTCTCAGTGAAGTTTTGGATGCATATGCTTTTCCCTGTTTTTGTTCTTGTTACAGATACTTGACTTTTTTTCGTTATGATTCGCACTAAGTTACCGTTAATATTCACTATAGGATGATGATTTCTTGAGTGTGGACGACATATTTTCACACAGCGGTGAAAAGAAAGTACCACTGAAACCTCCAGTGAGGAAGGCGCTTGCAATGTTCAGTGGGAAACGGAACCCAAATGACAACCACTTCTCTCGCAAGAAGAACTAAATTACCCTCTTTTGTTCTTCTTTTACCATCCATGATGTTTGTGCTCGAATTATGCAACGTGAGCCCTAGAGTCTATCATCAAGACTTCCTCTTATGGTGATTGTGGAAAAGTCTATCATGTATACCGAAGCATGCAATGCATGCTATACAATTTTGCAAGACTTCTATGTGAGGCTAAATTCCATAGTTCCTTTCTTGTTTCGCGTTATCAACCAGGGTTAGTGTTGGAGTGCATGAACACAGAATCTCTCAGAGTAGCAACAAATTGCAGCGATTTGCATTGTTTTTGTCAGTTTAATTTGGTATTCCCATTACACTCCAAATGAGCAACTGCAGCTAGAATTCATCAAAATTACTCGAACCACAAGAAAGCTTCTTTCAGTTGGTATTGTGTTGCTACTTGAGAAGATAAGTACACATTTACACAGACAAATTGATACGCGCTTTTATTGCAGAAATAACCAAAGAATTATGTCCAGCCTAGGGTGTGCCTCTCTACATCAAATTTCTTTACAAAAAAAAAAAGAATCAAATCAAGCAGTATACTGCATTTCATTCTTAATACTCAATGCACAACACACAGCTCATAATATCACACGCATCGTCAGAAGGGCAGATCATCGCTTGTAGCAGCAAATCCGCCATAGATGTCTCCCATGTTTAGCAGGCCGAAGTAGCCACCCGCACCCTCTGCTGTGGTAGCAGCGGCGCCATGGCCGGCAGCAGAGCTCTGGTGATGCTGCTGCTGCAATGCGCCGCCGTAGCTGCCGCTCATCTGGTCCCCAAACGCGCCGTGCGACGGCGTCACGTTGCCTGAGCTCGCCGTCGACGACGAGGGCCAGTGCGCCGACATGGAGTAGCTCTCCGGCCCCGTCGCCGGCCTCCAGTCGGAGAAGACGAAGTTCTTGTGCTGCTGCTGGACATGGCGATCGAACGGCTCAGCAGCGGGCGCAAGAGCAGAGATGCCATGGCTGCCGCTGCTCAAGTTGGCGTCTTGGTCGAGAGAGGTCGTCGTGCTGCCACTGCCGTTCTTGATGTGCTGGTGATGCAAGGATGGCTCAGTGCCAGTGGTGCTCAAAGAGGAGGCCATCTCTGCTAGCTTGCTAGGGTTGCAGCCCTGTGTCTGCATCACCCTCTTCTTCAGGTAGGAGTTCCAGTAGTTCTTCACCTCGTTGTCCGTCCTCCCCGGCAGATGCATCGCAATCTGCGACCACCTGAGAATCGGTATCTCAAACCATCAGCATCAATGTATCACATAGATGAAATGAAACAAAAATGTTTCTGTTCTTCTCTAACAGTTTAAGCTTTTCAAAAAAATGATTTACCACTCTCAAGACGGCTTAATTATGAAGCCACTATTAATAATAACATATAAGATTATCTAGGTCAATAAATATAGACCAGAATAATAAAGATGTGAAACCACTACTTGAGAGTGATAAATTATCAAATCTCTCGTTCAACGATAAGAACAGGTTTGTTTCTGTATCCGGTGCATGGAGATGAGGAAATAATCAGGTGCCATTGATGAAAAGAAGTTAATTTGTGAGCATTACTTGTTGCCTAGCTTGGCTTGGAGGTTGATGACGATGTCCT
>KE372599.1:19152-36976 GCA_000418225.1 Zizania latifolia | reverse complement strand
CTACAGGAGAGGGAGGGAGGAGAGAGAGAGGAGGGAGAGAGGGAGAAACCCTAGCTCTATACCATGCTGGTGAAAATCATTTCTCAAAAGTCACCCTAAGGAGGGCAGCATATATACACACACTCCAACAGTTATCCATCAAAACTAGACCCATTTAGTTGATACCTGCACCACTAAGATACAAAATTAAGATAGTATTGCATTCAAATATCAAAAATGCCAACCTCATTAGAATGGCTTTGCATATCTGCTTCAGATGAGCTGGTTTTTAGAAAGAACCGCCACACTCTTGACAGGTGTGGTCACCTTCCTGAACAACCTTTTCCCCGTTTGAGCGGTAGATTTATGATTTATCCAGTTCATCCTATAGATAAATTTGGAGAGAAGGCACCATCAATTCCATTTCCATATAATGTTTGAAATGAACAAGAACATAAAAATGACAAAAACATTGAATGATGGATCCTAAACTCCAATCACGTTACAGTAAAATGACTGGATTTAACCAACACAATTCATGCTTCCCTTAAACATACAAGGCATAAAATTGTCCATTCCCTAAAATATCGAGATAAATTTTATACCTTATGATGAGCAACCATGTGAACTCAGATGAGACATTTATTGGACCTAATGACCGTGCAAAATTCACACTTGTAGTGTCTTATATCCCTGTAACATGTCGCTTCAACTCTTGCATCTCCATCAATATCATCTCCAAAACACATCTAACAGTAGGCAAATCAGACAGTTAGGAAATCAACACACATACGTAAGTCATTTATTATGTTTTAGAAAGACTAATAAATTACAGAATAACAAGCAAATGAATAAACATTCAGGGGTATAGAGTGCTAGTCAACGAGATAGCTGTAAAATGAGGAGAATCAAGTCCACAACTGAAATTGATATGACACACAGCCTTGAGTCTTTCTTCAACCAAGCAAACAAACAAAATGCAATATACCATAGTTTTGCATGTTTACGAACATCATGATATTTAGAAGAAGAAAAATCTGCAAAACTGCAATTTTATTGAAATGACATCGGTATGTTACATCTGGCCATAACTAACTGGTTAATTAAACCAATCAAACAAAAGCAATGGTGCCTTGCCATTGATTTGTAAGCAACAAACAGCTATAGTTGACTGTTTTAACAGAACAAATAAAATTTCAACATGTCACACTCAATCTAATATATGTTTCTAGAGCATGTGTTCTTCTCCATCAGTTAACACTAATGGAAATGATATGGGATCCATCTTTAGGTGCCTAGCCATGTCTACCAAGGTGTCATAAATTTCCCTTCTAGCATCATGTGCCTTGTCCTCAACCAAGAACTCATGAACGACACCATCAACCTCAATCCAACTGCAACCTGGTTGTTTGTATATTTTTCTACTCAACATCTGCTTCCTCATATCCAGAGCTTCTCTCCATCTATTTGATGAGGCATGCATGTTCCAAAGAAGCACATAAACCCCATCATCACCAGGTTCTCTCTTTATAATTTCATTTCCAGCAACCTCGGCTAACCTATCATTGCCATGAGCTAGACATGCACTAAGAAGTGACCTCCAAATAACAATATCAGGTTCCATGTCCATATGATTTATCAGAGCTTCTGCTTCTTCTAGAAGTCCACCCCGTCCTAATAGATCAACCATGCATCCATAGTGCTCAAGCCGAGGACTAATATGGTAGACTTCGCGCATTTTATTAAATAACACTTTACCTTCTTGTATTAACCCAGAATGGCTGCATGCTGACAAAACTGAAACAAATGTCACGGAGTTTGGGAGTATCCCAGACCTTAGCATGTCTGAAAAGAGCTCAACAGCTTTCCTCCCATCACCCTGGACTGTGAAACTTGATATCATAGTTGTCCATGTGAATGCATCCTTCGACTGAACTTCTTCAAAGACGGAAAATGCCATATCAATGCTTCCACTCTTTGCATACATATCCATCAAAGCATTCTTAACAATTCTATTTGAGGCAGCATTAAATTTGCTTCCATATCCATGTATGACACGCCCAAGATCCAGAGCACCAATGTCAGCACAAGCTGATAGCACCCCTACCATTGTAATATCAGTAGGACGGTGCCCCTCCAAAAGCATCCTACCAAATAGCTCAAGAGATTTGATAGGCCGCTTGTCTTGAACATGACCAGTGATCAATGATGTCCAAGAAACTGTGTTTTTAATTGGCATATGATAAAAGAATGACAAGGCTGAATCCACACCAGCACACTTCATATAACCATACAGCATGCTACCCCAAGTGACTTCATCTTTTAGAATCATTCTATCAAAAACAGCTTGTGCAGACTTAAACTTCCCACATCGACTATACATGTCAATCAAAGCATTGCAGACGACCAACTCAGAGTCCAATCCCCATCGGAAAATCAGGCCATGCACTGCCCTACCAATATGTTGATCCCCTAACCCACCAGAGGCTGAGAGGGCACCAACAGCAGCAAAGCCATCAGGGCGGTGGGCAGAGGCAATGGCATGTGAAAACACAGATATAGCTTTCTGGTGGAGATCCGATTGAAGGTGAAGGGACATTAGGCTCGTGAAGGAGATAATGTCAGGGTGGGGGATTTCATCAAACAGCTTGCACGCATCAGCAGTGTGGCCAAACTCCCCATAGGACCGAAAGATTTTACAGGAAACGGACTGGTGGTTTGGGTGGAGGCCATGTGCAAGGGCCTGGGCGTGGATTCTTTGGAGCTGTCTTATGGTTTTGCACTGGGTGAGAAGGTAGTGGCAAATGCTTCTGTTCATCCCTTCCTCAAGGCAAGAAAATCTCTCGAACAGCAACACCTGGAATTAGAGCTAAAATTACTAGAACAGCTACAATAACACAAAACACATCGACATAGTTCACATACGATGATACGAATTCGGTGGTGTTCATCGCCACAATACTGTCCCTTGAACACCAACCACAAGCCCATAATCTAAACGAACGTATCAGAACTGACTTGATCGCTATTTCACGCCCTTGCACGCTCGAACCGAACGCATTATCAAACGCAACTTTGAATCGATGAAATATTGAAGGACGCATCGGGGTTGGCAACGCAGCAGCATTTGCAAGCGACCAGTGCTGGGGGATAGATGCTCACCTTGGATCGATTCGGACTTGGACAGCTGCGATTTGCGCCTCACCTCCGCGTCTCTCTCCGTGGAAGCAGCGCAGCCACGGCTAAGGGGAGGAGAGAGGATGGTGCGACGTCGGCGGTCGGCGGCAACCGCCTCCTCCTCGCCTTCCTTGATAAGCGGTCGCGCCGAAACCCTAGAGGCCATATATGGACCGAATAGGCCCATAAATTTTCGGTTGGGCCTCAACACACGTGTTCCTAGCTTGACGACAATACGCACTCAAGAAGGTAACGCCACCGTTGGACCCGCTGACCACGGAAACAGCTCCCCTAACTTCAACGAGCCGACTATCCTTTATCCAATCCAAGCCATTCAGCAGCATAGATTCGATAGTATGAAGCTTATCTCAGCCATCACGAAGCTTCACCGCTTCATGCTGTGAAGTAGGCCTCACCGCACGTGAAGCCCTTCTCGGTACCGTCAGATCTCAATCGAACGACTAGGATCGAGCGACTATCTTCTACAATCAGCTTCTCTAACTACAGAGGATCTTATTTCGCTGATCACGGCATATTCTAACGTGAATTAGGTTATGTGTCCCGATACTCGACACTCTACATCAGGCTACTATGTCTTCCTAGCTTGATGACAGTGGACACTCAAGAAGGGAACACCACCGTACACTAGAGGTAGGATGCCACCATTGGACCTGCCAATCACGGCATATTCTAATGTGAATTAGGCTAGGTGTCCCGATACTCGACGCTCTACATTAGGCTACTACGTCTTCTTCGACGATGCACTAGTCTCATGGTCATCAAAGCGTCAGCTGATGGTCTCTTGATCCAGCGCTAGGGCAGAATATCGCATCGTCGCTAACATTATTGCCAAGTGCATCTGGCTATGCCAATTGCTCGGTGAATTGCACTGTGATGTTCCACACGTGACAATTGCCTATTGTGACAACATTTCTGTTGTTTACATGTCCATGAACCATGTGCATCACCGGAGGACAAAGCACGCCGAGCTAGATATTCACTTTGTATGAAAATATGTCACCTTAGGTGATTTTCGTGTGATCCATGTGCCCACAAGCCAGCAGCTTATCGATGTCACGACAAATGACTTGTCTAAGAGTATCTTTAAGAGAATGACTTATCTAAGAGTATCTTTAAGAGATGTATAATATAACTCCCTATCTCTATTATTAGGATTTTAATTTAAAATGCATCTCCAACAGCTTCTCTATTTAGTTCCTAATTTTTAGAGATCCCTAAAATCTTCCTCCACCCTCACTACTTGTAGAGAGTGACTCTTATTCTCTATCTGCTTTGGTCCCCACTTGTCGGTGATACAAGAGATACAAATAAAAGAAAAGAGAAGAGATTTGATAAATAGAGTCCACATGTCGATGATACAAGAGTAGAATATAGAGAATATGATATCGGAAGTCTACTAAAGAGTAAGAAGAATTAGAGATTAATGGCATGTTTGGTTGCTGGCCTTCACTCACCACGCCTCAAGTTAGTTTTGCCACAGGGATTTTGGCTGCTGTTTGGTTGGTGAGTATGCTGAAGTTTGCCACCGCCACACTGTCGTTCGCCACTGTTTTTTATGCCAATTTTGTGGTGGCTGATTTTCTCGCCGCAGCCTCCTGTGGCGTGCCACGCCCAAAAATCTCCCGCAAAAACCTCACCACGAATGCTCTTTCCTCACTTCGCGCATTCACAGCCAGAGCTCCCGCCGGCTCCTGCTGACCTGCCCTTGCCGGTCACCGCCCCGTCCCCACCAGAGCTCCGCCCAGGCCACCCGCCACCCTCGCCAGACGCCGCCGGCCAGCAGAGCTCCCGAATTTTGCCGCCACTTTGTCTGCCCTAGCTCTACCGAGATCCACCGCCCCAGCTCTTAGTGTGTGTCCCTCGCGCCGCCTTGGACTCGATCGCGCTCACGCGCACGGTCCCCCACTATTCTCCGCTTGGTGTGGTGTGAACGGCCGAGGAGGAGGGAGGGAGGAAGAGTGGGTTGGTTGGTGGCGACGTGGACTTGGGGGAGGCGGGAGACGGGTTTGTTTCGCTGGAGCTAGGAGATCAGACGGGTGGGTTATCGTCAGAGCCTGTGGTGGGATCCTTGAGGCGGTTTCTTGGCCCCTGCCACCGGAGCTGCGCCCCCACCAGCCATCGAAGCTACACCGGCTCTGTCGAGGTGATTTATACCCAGAACACATAGCAGGCGCGTGTCTCTCTGTGTAATCTGTTTCAACATTTTTTCCCTGTTTTAAGCATTGCAAAGTATTAAGTGATGAATAAAAATCCTACTCATTTTTCCTGTTTTCAGCACAGTGCTACACAAGCCTGATCTTACCACATTTTTCGTCTTGGCAAGCAACTCCAGAACAGAAGGTAATATTTCATTTCAACTGCAACTACAATGTTGTTCGTTTTGCTAATTTCTATAATTATGCCTTAGATGGGTCGAAGGAAATTATGTGTACAATATTACTTGGAGTATTGCCATTACATGTGGAGGAGAAGATTGATTGATACTATACTTGTATGTTTAGCCATGTATTGGTATACGATTCATAAAAACAGGAAAAGGAAAAGATCCATAACATATGCACCTATGATTGCTAGAGATGTTGAAAGATTGAAACGTCTTGACCGTTTGTATCATGGAACTAAGGCCCATTGCATTAGTGAGCTACATATGAGGAAAGCTGTTTTTCATAAGCTTTGTGCTGAGATTAGATCACGTGCCCTGTTAGAGGAGACTTTTCATGTCACAATAGAGGAACAAGTCGCCATGTTTATTCATGTTGTTGGGCAAGGATGGTCAAACATGTCAATTGCATTTGAGTTCATTCGATCAAGTGAGACAGTTAGTAGGTATTTCAATCTTGTTTTAGATGCCCTTTGTATCCTTGCACGTGATCTCATATGCATCCGATCAATTGATACCCACTCAAAGATAACCAGTTTCCCTGACAGATTTCATCCTTATTTTGAGGTACATACACACCCTGGTCACTATTCTGAGTAAACTATAGGTCTTCTATTCATCTAATTAAAATAATTTTTTCTATTTTCATAGGGGTGCATAGGAGTCTTAGATGGTACATATATACCAGCATGTGTACCTATTTATATACAGGATCGATTTAGGGGTAGAAAGTCTATCACCACCCAAAATATGTTTGCAGCGGTTGATTTTAATCTAAGGTTCATATATGTTCTTGCTGGATGGGAGGGTTCTGCCCATGATTTTTGTGTCCTTCAAGATGCACTTTCACGTCCTAATGGTCTTAAAATACCAGAAGGTAGGCTTACCCACATCATGTCCTAATAGCTTCACATCTCTATTGCGTTGTTACCTAATTAATGTGCACAAAATAATGTAGGTAAATATTTCCTAGCTGATGCTGGATATGCAGCAAGACCTAGTGTACTACCGCCATATCGTGGTGCTTGATATCATCTTAAAGAATATAGGAGCACTAGAGAACCAGAGAACCCAAGAGAGTTATTTAACCTGCATCATTCTTTACTTAGAACAACCATTGAACGATCATTTGGTACCTTGAAGAATCGTTTCAAAATTTTTGCAAGTCAATCTTTCTTCCCTTTAAGAACACAAGTTAAAATTATGATGGTATACCGTGCACTTCATAATTAGATTCTAAAGGATGGTTCCAAAGAGCATGTCTATGATGATGTTGCTTGGTATGTAACCTTGTCACGAAGTACGAGAAACTGTAGCGATATGCATCAGGAGAATGTGGCATGGGCATATAAAAGAGATGAGATGGCCAATAAGATGTGGGAAGATAAAGTAAGTCTGGCTATTTAAGTGTTTCTATCAATTGTTATGTATATCTTGATGAGTGTATGACTAGCTATTTTTATTGCATAGAAGTATGGAACATATGAGTATATGACTAGCTATTTTTATTGCATGGATGTATGGAACGTATGAGTGTATAACATTTTTTATTGTGCTAGTTCATACCTTTGTTCAGTCATTTTTTCATATGTTATTTTTCTCTTGTGTTGAAAAAATAGCAATGAATAAAGGAAAGTGCAAGGTTGATGCTTCTGCATCCACTCGTGAAAGGTCCCTGACTTGGCGTGAGGATCAAACAAAGTTCATGCTAGAGTGGTGTATGGACTACTTAAAAAAATAGCATGCATGATTTAAGTTTAGGAAGCAACATCTCATATTATGCACTGATGCTTTAAACAAGAAGTATGATATGGGTGTGACTGTTGATCAAGTGGACCGTCACTATAGGTATCACAAAGAAAATTAGAAGTTTATTACAGCAGCATTGAGCAAGAGTGGCAATGCATTTGACCATACAAGATGCTTGCTAACTATTTCAGAATCAGAAAAGGCAAAGCTATGTGTAAGTCATTTGCACTTATTTGAATGTTTTATTTCAGCATCTGAACTACACATATCAATTTAACTGATTTGCTTTGAATACAGGACAGAGCAAGACGCCTACTCTCTAAGCCAATCAAGTTCTTTAATGAGATGCAGTAGCTATTCACAAGATCTAGTGCTGATGGTTCTTTAACTAAAGATCAAAATACATGCTTGGATGATAGTGATGGCGTACATAGTGATGATGACTCAAGAGATTTAATAGACCTCAACAACTACACTCAACATGAAGACCTTGGTGAGGATTTTGATACTTTGCCAACTCCAACTAGGCATGCCATCGTGAATAATAGCTCTTCAAGCACTAGTCGAGCTAGTAAGAAGCGTTCAAGAGGCAACAACTCTCCAACTAAGAAGCAATCAAAAGCAAAAGTCATTTTGCAGAGTCCACCGATGAAATAGCTACCATAATAAAATCACTTCGAGATGCATTTACAGCCACCGCTCCTCCTCCAATACCACAGCTTATTGCTGATCCTCACGAGCGATTGTGGCAAAGATTAGAGGCTATCCCAATGACACCTGATCAGAGGGTTCATGTTGGGGAATTATTATCAACTAAGGAGAACAAATGTAAGCGTGGCTGGCTATGTAGTGCAAGCGATTCCACTGTAAATATTTGGGTGTTCAAGTTTTTATGCGAGAAAGAGGGGTTTAACATGTGAAACATATGTTGGATGTCTCATTTTGGTTATAGAGGATAATTACCAATGACTACTATGTTGCTTGTGTGCTTATTTTGCCTTTTGCTAGATGGATCTTTTCATCTCGATGGATGGATTATTATGATTGTTGATTTTTTGGCTATTTTACAAGTTAGTAGGTTAAGAAAAGTCATGTGTGATGACTGCTACCTACTGGTTGAATAGCTTCTCAGCACTTGTATTATGGATGTCACTGTGGTTACGGAATATATGTACAATATGTATGCCACTGTAGTTATGGAATGTATGCCATGTAAAATGCATGTCACTTTTATGGAATGTATATGATCAAACATGGATTATGGACTGTTGGTCAGAGATTATGGTTCATTATGGAATGTATATGATTATGGCACTGTTAGAATGTGTATACAAGTGTACTTATCTGTAAATATGTTGTACTTCTATGTTTGAAGATATGTAGATAAAAGTAACACTGCAGTACTAGTGGATAAAAGAAAATAGGACAAAAAGTAACATTGCGACGTTCATACCAGTCCCATTGGATAAAAAGTAACACTACAGATAAAAAAAGTAACATTGCCGTACTAGTAGATAAAAGAAAACAGGACAAAAAGTAACACTGGGATGTTCGGACCAATCCCACTGGGTAAAAAGTAACACCGTAGATAAAAAAATAACACTGTAGATAAAAAGTAACACGGCAGATAAAAAATTAACATAAATCCTTTAAATATTTATGGCATCAAACCAAACGATAGCCACAAAGATTTTATCATACTTTACTTATCAATCAAACATATTATATTTGCCATAGAATTTAGCAAGTCACAAGTGTAGCAGCCTCTTAAGATGAGACGTAGTAAATTATAGACATGAACTAAATATATCCTAAATTTTATTAGACGAACTTTGTATATAAAAGTTTAGAGAACCTGAGATAGCAACAGAGACGTCGTAAGTCTGAGTTCCGATTCAACCTCTCAATCAGACCTCCTGACGATTGGACTGTGTGGGGAGTGTCAACGGAATTAGCTCCACCATCGCACGTAGTGATCTGTCGCCACGACGCACGCTCGCCGTGGCCACAACACGCACTCCGTGCACTGTGCGCTCACGCACACATACCGTGTCTACGCTCTAGCAGTCTCAGTCTGTATAATAAATATCACTTTGCTTCATCAATGAATTTTGTTGAGTCCAACCTTGTCTCAATCAAATATAAAAAAAGGGATCAATCGTCTTTGGAGATGGGAGGCAGTAGACAAATGTCACATCTTTGTAGCGTAGTGTAGTGGAGAGCTGCATAGAAACAGCCTGCCTGGTGTAGTGGTGTAGATCTCCATCTCTGTCAGAGACAGCTCAGCTCGCGCCTCCTCCTCCACCTCGTCGTCAGAGATTCTCTCCTCTTCACCCGAATGGCCGGCGACCTGCGCCAGCGCCGGGCCCCGGCGTCTGACGGAGAGGGGGGCGCCGGCCCACCGTCCGGCGGCGAGGAGGCGGAGCGGGAGCGGAAGGGGAGGAAGGAGGCGCTCGGGTGGCTCGAGTGGGGGCGGGGGTGGATGGGCATCGTCGGGGAGTTTCTCTTCCAGCGCATCGCCGCCAGCCACCTCGCCAACCCGCTCGAGCTGCCCCCGCTTGAGGGCGTCTCCTTCATCGTCACCGGCGCCACCAGCGGCATCGGCCTCGAGATCGCCAGGTCCATCTCTACCCTCGTTGCTGTTCTTGCCTTGCCCTTGTAGATGGGCGGGTTCAGCGTCCAAAGATTGAAGCTTCTCTTTTCAATCTCTGGTTCCAAAAGATGGATCTTTTAACGATTCATGAATCGCCATTTGCACGAGACGAATACTTTGTTTGGTTTCTGAATTCCAAAAAAAGCAGTATGTCTGATAACATATTGTAATGTGGTAGAGTTAGAAAAGTTGTTAAACTTTTTCTCCCGACTTAATCTGATGTCTCATTCCTGTTTATGTTAGCCTCGTCAATTCTTGGTAGTTAGATACGGTAGAGTTAGCAAAGTTGTTATTTTTCTCCCGACTGTAATGTGATATCCGTTTATCCAAGCCTCACTAATTCCTAGTAGCCAGATACGAGAGAATTAGCAAAGTTGTTATTTCGACTATTTGTTGGATCATGTGGAGAACAAGAATGGCATGATGGATCTTTTCTTACGTGGTGAAAATCACTAACAGAGAGTCGAATTGATTTATGTACCCACCTGAACTTTCTTTTAAAAAAATACTATTATACTCATACAGTTAATCTCTTCTATTTACATGTTACTGAATTGACTGTTTGACTGCAGTTCATCTTGTTACTTCACAAACAGAGCTGTTAAAATCTTCATTTGGCTCCGTTCATTTGAGAACACCTTGCTAGGTTTCTTATCAAGAAACATGAAATATACCAAACTAATGTGCTAGATCTCACTTTTTATCTACTGACAACTGCATCCGTGAATTTTGTAAAGAGTTGTGTTTTCATCAATAGATTTGTTAAGCTCACATCTTGCTCTCGAACTAATTGCAAGTGTATCTTTGCCCACATGGTAAAAACAGACAACTTGCACAGGCAGGAGCCCATGTTGTGTTGGCTGTTAGGAGAACCAAGTTAGCACTTGAGATCATTCAGAAATGGCAGAATGATAATTCAGAAATTGGAAGACCCCTTAATGCTGAGGTAATCGTGAAGACACTAGCTACAGGGTCCTGTTCAATGTTTTTGTGTAACCTGATTTTAGAAGTTTTCCCTGTTCAACACATAGGCATAAATTTGAGCTTCTGACCATATTTTCTCAAGTCGATTTCCAACTCCCAAGTGAATATTAAGCACTATACTGCCTATGTGTATGATCACATTTAGCTTTTGTTATCAATCGGAATTCAGAAGATATGTGTTGCAAATGCACATCTTAATTGGTAAAGACATGTTTCTCCAACCTTTATGTGGTTTAGCTGCAGGCAATTTGACACTGTTTTAATATTACTGTTAAGGTAATGGAGCTTGACCTGCTCTCTCTAGATTCGGTTGTAAAATTTGCTGATGCCTGGAATGCTCGTTTGGCACCCCTACACGTATTGATCAACAACGCTGGCATTTTCTCTATAGGAGGTCTGTATACTTCAACAATAATCTGATTCTTTTGTTTTTGGTCTGTTAAATCGATCCAATTTGTATGTTACATGGTAAAGAATCTAAATTATACCAGAGATAGATAACTAATTCTTTCCTTCCCTATAGAGCCTCAGCGTTTTTCAAAGGATGGATATGAAGAACACATGCAAGTGAACCATCTTGCTCCAGCATTACTGGCAGTGTTGCTTCTACCTTCCCTTCTTCGTGGTTCTCCTAGCAGAATTGTAAACGTTAATTCAGTTGTGAGTTGTCTACTCTTGCCCCTTCTGTTACTGCCTATTAATATGTTTATTAGGAATTGACGGAATCAGACCACAGTTTCCTTATCATGTATACAATAAGCTGTGTACCCTAACCTCAGAATTTTGAACTTGTTAATTCATTCTTTTAATGTCGGTTAAGAATCATTCATATGCAAAATTTACAAATATCTTCTAGATACACTTCTGTCATCTAACAAGCTTGTCTGCAATTTCAGATGCACACAGTAGGTTTTGTAGATGCTGAAGATATGAACATGACATCTGGAAAACGGAATTTTACAAGTTTGATGGGATACTCAAATAGCAAATTAGCACAGGTATTAGATTGCTAATTAGTAGTTACTCCCTTTGCAATGCTAATTCCCTTGTTGCACTTTATATTGTTTCCCCTCTGTTTTATTGTAACAAAATCAGTATATAAGATATCCATACAAAGTTTTTTTCCCACGCTATTAAGGTCTGAGTTATTCTCGTCTCGCATGCAGATAAAATTTAGCAGCATGCTTCATAAGAGGATTCCTGCAGAGGCTGGTATCAATGTTATTTGTGCCTCTCCCGGGATTGTTCACACGAATGTCGTGAGTTCCATTTCCCCCGTCTTATTGTTTGGCTTGTGATTCATGCTATTTCAGAAGTTAAAAAATGAGCAGGCTTTTTATAACTTTGTATAAGCTCGTGGAAGGACCAACCTCCTTTGGGTAACATGAACAAGAAAATTCATACATATTCTAGGAGAAAAACTGGGAAGGGCAGATAGAATTTCGTAGGGAGTAACTTGCACCACAACCTAAAGGTGCATCTTTTGTTAGAGGATTAGTCTTGTCTATTTTTAGCTTCAAGTCAGCAAAGACCTCTCACCTCTGTTGATCATCTTGATGAACCATGGTTAATTTGCAATAGATTGGCAGATATACGGATGTCGATTTAATTGTGCCCATAAAATGATGCAGGCAAGGGATCTACCTAAGCACATTGTAGCTGCATATCATCTGATTCCCTACTTCATATTTGATGCTCAAGAAGGTAGCTCTCATCCTTTCTAGTATCGGCTTTTCTCAATCGACAACTTCTGTGGCTTCGGATCTTCACATTTTTTTCGTTTCTGATCTGATGCAAGGTTCAAGAAGTACATTGTTTGCAGCCTCTGATCCCCAAGTTCCAGAATACTGCGAGATGCTGAAATCTGAAGACTGGCCTGTTTGTGCCTGCATCTCATACGACTGTAACCCAACCAACGCATCTGAAGAAGCACATAACCTCGAGACGTCGCAGCTAGTTTGGGAGAAGACATTGGAGATGATTGGCCTCCCAGCAGATGCCGTTGATCTGCTGATCGAAGGGGAATCAGTTCAGTGCCGCTATGGACAACAGAAGGCAGAATAGGCTACTCCCTCTCTGTTACATTTATTGACTTTTTGATAAGTCAAACTTCTTAGATTTTGATCAATTTTATAACAAGAATATGCCAACAATTACAATATCAAATTAGTTTTATTAAAACAGCGTATTTATTTGATATTGGAGATGCTAATATATTTTTATTTAAACTTGGTTAAAGTTGGAAAATTTGGTTTTGAAAATAGTTAAACGAAGTATTTAGCAGACAAACACGAGATACACTCAATTCATTTTGTTCCAGCACTTCAATTTAGAATACCATTTTTGTTCCATGGTTGGTAAATCTTACTGCACCAGGAGAGAAGGGTGACAAAGCAGAGTTGGTTAATTATCTATTTTTGCGCTCATTCGAGGCAGTAGGAAATGATTTCAGGGCTTTTTGGAATGGAGTTTTTTCAAAGGAATTTTAGAGGATTTAGTGTAATTTAAGTAGAAATCCTATAAATTTCTGCGTTCAAAGGAGCCCTCAATGGCAAAATATCTAGAGTTTTAAGTTGCAAAAACATATTTCCCTCATTCTTCGTGGTCACAACGGTGCTACTCAGGGCATAAATAAAACATTTTCAATTTGTATTTGACCGAATTTAAATTAAAAAATATATTAATATTTATAATATCAAATAAATACACTATTAAAACATATTCTTTTTATAAAATTAGTCAAAATTAGATAAATTTGACTTATTAAAAAATGTAAATTACTTATAATATATAACGGGGAGTAACTACCTTACCTCCTTAAAATGCTGTACTTAACTTTGAATAAATTTTCATCATAATTTCCTGGTATGGCAACGCTGAATACTAACAGACCAGAAACAAGAATTCTCAATATCACAGGCAAATTCCATACATCAGCTCTGAAGTCCACGAGGATTGTGTGATGAACTTGAACATACTGTATTGCTATGCATGTGCTCACATGCTGGACTCTCGCTACAAACAAAACAACTACTGCCAATCCAATGCTAAAAGAATAGCATAGGCACAACTTTCACACTTCAAACTCACGCAAGAGACATGAGATCAATGGAGTATTCGCCAGGCAAGAGGGTTAAGATCCATATTAATTACAGGCATCACCCCTCAGTAGGACAGCTTGAAGAAGAACTCCCGGAAAAAAAAACATTTTACCACGTCAAGGGCAGCATCGTAAACTATTTTACTCTCCAGCGAGACATGACACATTTTGATCTGCCAGATGAATAGCAGCATAACAGGCTACACCTAAGCATTTGGTGGCCAAAGTTTTGGATCTTGAGTTGTGTCCAGGGCAGTTGGAGGCAGCCACTGCCACATTGCCATCCCTGGGAATGCTGCGTGGGTAGGAGCATTTTTGTTGGTGGGAGCTTGGTAAGGTGGCACAAATGGAGGGAATGCAGCTGGATGAGGGACGTGAGGAAAAAATCCTGTAGGAGCAACAGTCATTGCTTTAACTTGCTGTTCCAGCTTCTCCTTTTCTGCCTTCAGATTCACTTTCTCATCACGGAGTTCATTCTTCTCCGCCTGAAAATTTGAAGAGTCATTCAAAATACAAATACAAATTTGGTCAGACCAAGACTTCTCATAGATGTGTGGGAGGTCAGATCAATGAAAGAGTTGCGATTAGTGAATATAGTGGATCTAGTAAGTTATTTGGTGAACCAACCAACAATTGCACAGAAATCAACCGGGGACAATTTACAACAGGTTTCTTTGTTTTCTCTACTTGCAACTCTTATAAAAGAACAGCACAATCTTGCACTTTTAGGGGACAAGCCATGAACAGCAATGTGGAGGGCGTCAGGCCTACTAAAATCCAGATACAGTGTAAAAAAAATAGTGGGAACGAGGTACCTTGAGGTCCTTGATTGTCTCCCGCAGCTTCTCATTAGATTCTTTAAGCTTTTCTGCCTCACCTCTGAGCTCAGCCAACATACGAGTTGCATCACTCAAGATATTTGCTTTATCCAACTTAACTTGCTTGTCAGGGTTGATAACAGAAGATAACTCGAGAAACCTGTGATTGAAAAAATAAATCAAAGCTGATACAGATATAGAAAATCATGCAAGCATGGTTAAGGCGTATGTTGCCTATTTCCCGCACCTGTCGTTCAGTCTATCCCTCCGAATTTTCTCACGGCAAGCTTTGGATTTTGGGCCAGATGATGATGGTTCATCTCTACCTCTGCACAAAATCAGAGCCGTCACTAATGCAAATGAAATATGATCCCAGCAAGTAAATTAGTAGAGCAAGCGAAATGCATAATATATTTAATTATGTTCATGATACCATTGGCATGCTTACTGAGTTCCATACAGAATATAAAAATTATGTTACGTTTAATGATTTCCACACTTTAAGGTTCACTATAACTAGAGAGTGCTATCAACATTATTTAAACAGCCAAGGAAATGGAACGCTAAGAAACAACAAGTCTTGCAATTGTTCAGTAAAATGTACTAGTAAAGATACTTAGAAAAAATTCAGAAGAAAAAGTAAGACTGACAAACTACTGACACACCTTTTGCCCAAAACAGATTGCTCAAGAGAACAAGTATCTCCACTGACATCATCAGTTCCAAGTCTGCAATAAGTTACAAAGTGAGTACAAAGTGAATGACGGCCAATAGATGCAGAAATTATTCAAGCGCAGCGTAGCTGCTCACGTAGGCAACAGATTCTGCCATACATATTCCAATAGCAAGGGCTACAAAACTAACACTTTACATATAGCATCAAACTTGTAAAGGCATTTGAAAGAGTAAAGAATCATGCAACATCCTATGGCAACTATGCTTTAGCACACAAATGTCCAATCTCAAAGAAGGGCGATGCTCATATCTGCATTGAAATCACTAGTTGCTATCAATAAGCTCGACTAAAAGTCACCAACAACATCAGCGCTCATATCTGCATTAAAATCTTTGGGCTTGCAATATTGGAAACCAAAGCTGCCTTCCAGTTGATGGGTGCTATAGCAACATTTGCTGAAACCAAACCCGTCTATAAATCAATTAGCATCACAATTCTTCAGGCACATATAGCTTAATCAATCAAGACACGAACTATTGGAAGTTTATTGCCACATGCAAAATCTGAAAAATTCCCTCTTTTCTCAAGAAAAATATATGCAAGTTACATACAAAGAACTAAGTATTAAACACCGCCCGCAATTTTTGTACCGAATAAATCTGCATCGACAAGGACAGAAAATACTATATAATTCATGAACCAAACCGCAATTTGGGTGTAATTTACTCCAAAAAAACAAACATGGAATCGATCGCTGCTGCAAGCGCCGTACCCTCCATCGCCGGCCAGCGCAGCCGACACGCCATCGCAGAACACGGCGAGATCTCCATCGTCGCCGCCACCGCCGACGATGAGGAAATATTCAACGGGGTCCCCGCCCCCGTCCATCGCCGCTGCCGCCGAGGGATCAGCCGCGGGCAGAGCTAGGGTTCCGGCGATTCCGAGTCCGCGTGCGAGAGGCTGGAAAAGAATTGGGGATTGGGGATGCGCCTTTTTTGCATATTACACCCTGGACGTGGATGATGGTTAATTGGTTATGGATGCGCTTTACAATTAAGTCCTCTCTTAGGTGTTTAGCGTTTTAGGAGAGGGCTTTTTTGTAAATTGATTGTTTTGAGGACTTTGGGTAAAAGTGAAAATAAGTTGGTGGCTGGGACGAGGGATGTGATGTGGTCATGGATGGTTTATTTGGATTTCATCGTGACGTAATCTCAAAACTCTAAACTGAAATTGATTTCATGTGGTATTTATCTGTTTTATACTACAAATGAGTTTGACTATTTTATCTAATTTTAACAATTTTTATATAAAAATATATGAACAACTATATTAGTTTCATTAGATCCAACATGAAATATATTTATATTTATTTGATATTATAGATATTAATACATTTTTCTTTAAATTTAATTAAAATTAGAGAAGTTTGAGTTAGAAATTTAAACGGTTTATAATATAGAACAGGGTGAGCATTGTATTTTGTATTTTTCCTTTTTGTATTTTTCCTTTGTATTTCATGTGATCTACTTGAACTTCCTGCTATATACACTGTGTTTTGTGTGTATTTGATAGTACATACGCACTAGATCGATCAACTTGGATGATGTATATCATGATGCAATAATATCGACATAGTGTTGACTAGCTGAGTATGCATTGTGTAGAGTTGCGTGCTAACGTAATCTTCTTCTTCTTCTTCTTCTACTGTTGAACACATGCTTCAAAGTAGTTGACTTTTTTTTGAATTATTCAGAGCTGGGCCTCTCCAATGTCACGGGCTGAGCTGAGCTCACTGGATTCCATAATCTTCAGCAGTTTTGGGCCTAGGCTTCTAATAGGCCTCCAATGCAAACCACCTCCGTCGTGCCTTCTCTACGAGTTTTTTTTAAAAAAAAAATCTATGACCTAGATGGATCCTGATTTTTTTTAAAAAAAAATCTACGAGTTTTAGATGCTACAGGAATTCATCATTCAGAATTTTTTTCAATTCCAAGATGGAATCCTTGCAACGGTGTTGGGGCCTCCCAATTCCAAGCTCTTAGGGTCGGAATTAAATGGAATTACTCCTCTCACCTCCGAGTCCTTTTGCTCCAGCCGCCCCCGCCCCCCATCTCTACTGTTGATTCAGTGACAGAGCGCTCCTATCATTAAATCAACAATTGACAGGAGGGTTGAAATGGCGACAAGCCCTTCTCACCAAACTAATGGTCGATAAGGTTTAGTTTTATTTTTTTTTAAAAAATACCATCTAAAATGTAGTTTCAAATAAAAAATATATTTTCTAAAA
>KE372597.1:548461-566127 GCA_000418225.1 Zizania latifolia | reverse complement strand
GTGATTGACGGTTTAAAACCTGCTGATCTTGGTCTGCATTGAGATATGATCCGTTTGCAACTATTGTTAAAATTTCATCTGGAAAACTGAGCGATTGGTCGCTGGTTGTTTATAACCACCATGTTTTCAGAAAACTTTCAAGGCATCACCAGTGTAAATCTCCGGATTAGCACCATCAATAGATGCCATTGTTAGCTACAGCTACAGGGTACAGCTTGGTCACACGTTTCTACTTGATGGAAAACACCATCAAGACAATTCACATTTGGCGCCAACGATGTGTTATAAATTGATGCTAACATCAACACCGTGTGAAGTACATCAATGGAACAAAAAAACCACCTCAAATGGGGGTGCTTATGTACCGAGAAAAGATCATGTTTGGAAGCAACCAAATGCAACCTTGAAAATCCCTTGATAATCTGTATATGGGTTAGTTCACAAATGATTTCTTGCACAAATGTCACTTCAATGACTGTATCCTTGATAATCTGTATATGGGTTAGTTCACAAATGATTTCTTGCACAAATGTCACTTCAATGACTGTATGACAGTGCAAGCAATTCCACTAGCGCCTGGCACTCACAAGCTCAGCGTCCGTGCATACTGGGACACTAACGCTCAACAGCATGAAAAAATATCAGTAATGATTCGTTTAGGGCGTCTTAATATTTTTTAAAAATAGGACGATGTTTTAATACTCAGTGAAAAATATTTCATCACATTGTCAAAAAATATTTTAAACAAATACAACATTAGACGATACTATTTGCAACACCAATAAACAATTACATGCGACACCCTTGTTATTATATTTTCGTAGTTGAAACTCAATATTTTATATATAGAAGTAAAATATTTCAATTTAGATTCGATTGTGTTTCACTTTATTTATTTTACTGAAATATTTTTTATCAACTGATAAAATATTGTTCACTAAGTGTGGAAACACCGTTCGATTTTTTTTTCAAAACTTAGTATGTCTGGACCTAGTTTGGTCCAAAAAATATGGATGTTCTAATACTATGTGGACGGCACAAAATTCCATCTTAGCCTAAGATGCACAGAGAGACAACTATGCAGATACTAGATCCTCCAACTTCTTTCGGAACTTTTAGAATTTAGGTATACAGCAAACCAAATTTGGAATGATGCAAGTTCAGATTCCAGTGGAAATGGCAAATTAGAAATCATCATCAGAAGGCAATTATAATCAAGACATAATAAAGGAACAAATGTTCTTGCTTGCCACAATTGGCTTTGGCTAATAGTAGGTTTCTGGGCACATAAGAACGGTTACTCAATCCAGGTACTAAAAGAATTTGTAGTGACATAAATGAACAAGTCTCCAGTTCCACATGATAAAAAAACATGAATAAATGAACAAAAAGAACAGCATAACAAAGCCTGAAGTAACTAAACAGTAAACACAACTAAGTGAACTAACCTCCTGCTGAGGAGGTTGTTCAGCATTTGTCGGGAAAGTGAACGGCCATGAACAAAGCTGAGGAAGAAATTTTTGTTAGCACAGAAATACAAAGACAAACTATGTCAGTAGCATGCCTTGTTTGATACCTCTTCTGTGCAGTTCTTTTCTTTGTGCTTTGCAGGACTTTTCCTCTGCACAGAGTGAAACAGACATGTTACTAGGATGACCAAAAGTCCAAAACAGTTACCAAAAGACTAAAACTTTGATAAAGAGGATGCACTTACGCTTGAAAAACTATGTGTGTGACATTTTACATGGATCTATTAAGCAACAGAACATGTCGTTTTAAATATCCAAGAGCAAAGCAAAACAAACAGGAAACAAATTGCATTGCTCACCTCAAGTATTCTGACAACCAATAGATACTGATCGAAACGGAAGGAGTCCTGAAGTTCTTGTGTTGGCTTCAGACATGAAAAAAAACAGTTGAAAACACATTGTATGAGTAAACTAGACAGAAAAGAAGGTGTTTCACACTAAGTGAAGCACAGAAAGGAATGTGCTTGACAGCAGAGAAAGAACACCTCATCTTCCGTCGCCCATGAAACCTCATCAAACAGCCAATCATAAAACTTAGGCACAAGTTCATATGGGAAATTCACAAAACGGCGACACGTAAGCAGGTGCTTTCTCGTCCAGCAATTGCTTGAGCTTCTTCTTGGTGTCCTTGTCACCACAAACGGCAAGCAGATAATCCTTGAGATCCTTAATGCAGCCGCAGCGGTGCTCCTGCAAGACAACAGCAGCATGGTGTTTACTGTTTAATCACAAGACACCTGAGCAGCAACGCCTAAATCTTGTTGATAGAGCTGTGAACAGGTTGTGCATTTCTCAGCACCATTTCCTTGTCCTTCTTAGCCACCGTCTGCAAGTTTGACAACCGTGCCCACCGTTGTCTGATCAAGGATGAGGTCGACGAAGCCAGTGAGGTCCCACGGCTTGGAGTCGAGGTAGTACTTGAGCTGTTGAGCGGTAGCTTGACGCCATGGAAGAGCATGTCGCATCGATCATTCAATCTGTTATTGTAGCACACAGGTGCAAATAACAGTCCCTTATGAAGTTTCAATCATTGAGGTGTTCAACATGTCTGCTCTGAATTTTCCGACCGTCATTGTTAATTACAAACTGCCTTGAATCATTTCAAGTCACAAAACAAGCCATTGCAGTATATGATTTCAAGTCTGCAATGCTGTTAGCTGAATCTTTTCTTCACAAATCACCATCTTACTCATCCTGCAAAGCGGCCCGAGAGGACCGCTTTCTGTCGACAAAGCACTTCAGCAAATGGGACACCACACGCCGGTTACAGTTGACAATAAGGTATGACAGCTTTTGTAGGAAAATAGATTTGACTTGCAGTGGCACGGCACACAGTGAAAATAACCCGACTGGCACCATTTACAACAGGCACATCGAAGTAAAATTTTCATCACAGATACAACCAACTCGAATGGATACCATAGTATGTTTCAATGTTGTCAAGAAACCAATGAAATATCTTCTTGCGGACAGGGTTCGAGCAATAGTAAAAAGGAAAAAGAAAACAAACGCATAACAGGTCCTCTGCTATCCTCTACATAGCTGTGCAACAAATTCTTGGAATGGTTGGAGGTGCAGCAGCACATTTGAAACTTGAAGCGGTATATTCTGTGCAGGTTTGCCAAAAAATGCTAACAGTCTCGGTCCATCAAACACTCAAAGGATTCTGTCGAGGTCGCTGATGAAATTGGAGGCTATAGATGTCAGCTTCTTTCCAGTTTCTCCAGCCATGTTCTTGAGGGAAGACAGATCTTGGGAAGCCTGCAGAACAAATCCAGCAGATAGGATAAGTTTGTGCGGTTAAAGGATCAGTCTTTGAATTGTCCAATTCAGTGCTGACTTTAGATGGTGTACAGCTATGCATGTTTGGTCGCTTGGAAGGTACATATGCAAGTGATGAGAAAAGGCAGCACTTTTCTGAACCTCAAAGTTTGTAATGGCATGTATCTAATTTTCCTTTACAAAATGACTACCTGGAATGATATTCTGTTGATGAGATCCGCAGCACTCAAGTCCAGATTGGAATCATCCACATCACGGCCAAAAAGATCAGCGCTTGAAATGGACGAAGAACCCTGAATTCAAATAAAGTTTATTAGCATACAAGCATAAGCTATAGACAAGACATTTCAAGTCTGCAATGTGAAGGTATGATCGACTCAAAAGTTCAAAGAGGAGATGAAATGGTCCTTAGACTATGTGTACATACAAAAGGCGATGCTAATGCTAAATTAATACGCACCGCAAACTTTTGAAGGGACATTTGAGCCTCTTTCTCTTCTCTGCTTTGATTACCGAAAAACTGAGATGATGATATTGCCTTAGCATTAGAGAATTGTTTCCTTGCTTTGTCACTCTCCTGAATCTGCAAGGTAATTGCATTCATAGTCAGAGCAGATTGTAACATAGCTAGAATCTACCAGGTAAAAATATATTTCATCACACAAGCAACGATATTTGTTATGGTATGAACATGCTAACAATAGCAAAAGTTTGGGTACAGAGAACTAAGTTTCTCAAACTTAATTGCAGATGTCCACCAATGATTAAACAGACATATGTGAGCGTGAAACTCAAAACAAGAGTAGCTAGTATACACCAATGGTTTACTTTTATCCTCTACAACACCATACTGGTAAATTGTGTCCATGTTGCTTAACTGTTAGAATGAAACTTTGCAAACTTATATATTATTATTCTCTTATTGATGTAGCACAATCATCATCAACCCAGTTTTTACCTGGGCCTTTGGGGCCACTGTGCTTGTTTTCCTTTGGAACCCATTGTCCATTCCGTATTCTTGGAAGAAGTCTGATGATTTTGGTGGTGCTATATGGCCAGTAACTTGATTTCCCCCAGTTCTTGAATCAGCTGCCTGCTCATTCTCGACATATTCAAAACGTGAATGCAAGGATGGGCCACTTTTTGTGGTGGAAGCAGTCATTGCTGGCAAAGCAGGTTTCGGCTCTTCAGGTTTCTGATCATACAGGCTTTCACTTGGCTGCAGCACAAAATGAAAAAAAAGAGAGTCAAAGGTACTGCTCACATCATATAGCAGTGAGGAGGTATATATTATTTTTAGAACTTTGAGAAGCCAAATGCACATGCATTAATCTGAAGAAACTTAAAACCATGTAAATCCAGAATCAAGAACCTTTGTAGTGAGCTTTCTAACACCAAGCCCTCCGGTCTTGCCTCCAACCTTCTTTGCACCAATGGGCTTCTTTACAGAAGTGGCGAAAGTAGGATGAGTAGGGGCTTTTGGAGCCTGGGTAGGCGCTTTTGGCAAATTGGTGACATTGGGTTCCTGCTTCCCATTGGTATTCTCTTCTGGTGCATCTGGTAGCTTGAATTCAGGGAAGTCATTCGTTGGATTTGGTTGAGATGCTGCAACTGGCGATGGTGGCAAGCCGTTATCAATAGTCGAACTCTTAGCAACTTCCTTTTGCAGTATCTGCCTGTACAATTCAGCAGCTCTAGATGTATACTTTCCCTCGACCTTGCCACCATCTGTCCAGCCGTGCTGTTTAAAGAAAACATGTGCCCGATTGTTGCCTCCAAAAGCCATCATCTTTAGTTGATCCGGAGTCCATGAGTCCAGGTTTGTTGATCTGTACAAGACATAGGTACAGTTTGTAAAAGAGAAATTGCAAAAATAAAATGGTAAAGTTGGCAGGCACAAAATGTTCTTTTTGGCAGCCTATGAGATAATGAGAAGAAGCAAGGCAGTTATTCTAGTAAAAGAAGACAAACGTGCAGCATCAGCAGATGGGTAGCATAGAACTATAGACATAGCAGCAACAATGAAACAGATGATTTTATGGCAAATTCGTATCTGGATCTGTTAGACCAACACGTAACATTTGGATACAAATGCTCGTATGACACAAGCTGTAACACAGTGGTTGGCCTTGATGATCCAAGAACCGAGATCTACGGCTGCATTCCATATGGCTGTACCAATTTAGGATTTTCTTTTCTTTTCTGAAAGCATCAGCCAGATCCACCAACCCCCACCCACCAACAACATAGGCACTTGTGCGCTGTATGTTTTTCTCGAGAAAAAAGAGGCTATTTTTAGGTCGCCGAGGTGGTCTGCGCCAGTTGGTGGGAGTCGTGCTAGGAGTTGGTTGCCGAACGAGGAGAGCAAGCAGTGCGATTGCAATCTCATCGCATGGCCGGAGTGTAGATCTCTCTCGGGGAAGCGAATCTGGGAACGAACTAAGATGGATCGGCGAACGAAGCAAGGCGGGATCGCAGGGAGGGAAAGGGGGTACCTGACGAAGGTGATGTGGACGCCGAGGCTGCGGTGGACGGCGGAGCAGTCGAGGCAGAGGAAGATGCCGTAGGTGACGGAGGCCCAGGTGGGGTTCTTGGCGCTGCAGTCGAAGCACATCTGGCGGAGGCGCAACGGGAGCGAGCATGAGGAGATCTGAGGGCAAGATCCGAGAGGAGGAGGAGGATGCATAGGCAGGCAAGGAACGAACCTTGTTCTCGGGCTTGGCCTTGAGGCGGCGGAAGACGGCGTTCTTGTCGGTGAAGGCGTCGAACGCCATGGCAGAGATCTGGGAGGGAGGGAGCGAGGAAGAGCTTGAAATCGCAGTTTGGTAAAGAGAGAAGAGAAGAGGACGACTCGGTATTCAGGAGCACCTTCTTATATACTCGGACGCAGTTTGGTAAGGGAGGGTAGAGACGGCTAGGTGCGCTGCGGTGCACTACTCCTTATAAAAAATTTACTTTTATATAAATTTGATATTTAATAAATTAGTAATAAGAGTAAAATGCTGAACTTCTTGTTATTAATAAGAAATTATATTATAAAATGACATGTGAGAAAAAAAGTCTGTTTCACATCTAAATTATTGAAGTTAGTCTGCTTAACCCTTAAACTATAAAATCAGATAGTTTATCCTTTAAAATATGCAAACCAGTTCAAATAACATCCTAGAGTAGTTTTGGCCACGTGAATTATGACGGGAAAAATAGTATGACAATGAGATCGGTTAAAAAAATTCTATAACAAGTGTAACAACTTAAAAAGAATTGTACTAATATTAATATGTAATTTATGGATTTGCCAATAATCAAAATAAAGAAATCGTTATGTCGACTTGGATTAAATAGACTAATATATATATATATATATATATATCATGTAAATAATACTCATCATATGTATAAAAACACCTATAAAACTACTCCGGTTGTTATTTGAGCCGGTTTGCGTAAAGGATGGAATATTAGGTTTCATACTTTAGTATTTAAGCAGACTAATTCCAATACTTTAGGTGTTTAAGTGCATTTTTAAATAAGGAGTATTGAATGAATAAAAATTTTATTTTACAAAATGATGATAATGAGAATGTAAAAATAAAATCTTTTTTTTTTTTTGAAACGGAGGAAATATGGCAAGGACGTTCCTACATTTTTGCTCAACACGTTGCTTGATGCCTTGTCCCGGAAAGCAGAAACCCTCTTCATCTCCCCTCGTCTCAGTCTGCAGATGACAAGGAACGTTGATGATGCCACTGCCAAAGTTTAGATCTTGATCCTTCAATTTTATGCTTTGCATACCAGACCTTATTTTCGCGAGCAATTAGGCAAAAGCACAACCTCCTTTTCAGTGATGCCGACCAATTTGCCAATGAAACAACGTATTCACTTTCTCTTTACCTTTTTGAGGAGAGATTTTCTTCTATGTTATTCATAAGCTAGTTAGTAGCATTCGCTTATTCATCATATAACATATGACACCTGAACTCAATGATCGCAGATATAAAATATAATAAAAGAATAAACATGAATTAACTATTATGAAACTTAAAAAAAATCTTTTTTACCACGGCTAATCTAAAAACAGCTGCCGATAAACGTACGATTACCAGCACACAGAAGGAGTGACTGCCTTGCACGAGCAATCAACCCCTAACCTACCGCGTCATGGGTCATATGACATGAGTCGCTGCGACTGTTTTATTCCTCCCTCACCAGCTATTCAGCTTACGCAAACCAGCTAATATCAATTATCAAACACCTGTTTCCAAAGTCCATCACAAAACTGTCATTAAAATAAACTGGACGGCCAGCGGCACACAGCAATAATCTTTTTCTTTGTTACAAAACTGCCCGAGTCCTCCTTCCTATGTCCTAATTCATTTTCCTTGCTCATCTAAACAAAACACACTACCCTGGCACCCTGCTACCACTAAGCAGTTCAACATTCCCAACCGAATAATCAGGTGCTGCATATTTCTGCCAAATTTGATTCATCGGACACATTTGTGTGCCAATGCAAGCATCAATTATGCATCTTCAAAACATGATGCCTCTCAGGCATCTCCAGGTGCCTGCTTCTGCAATGTTGTCCTCATAAAATCAGAGATCCGTGAGGACGCAGCGAGACCCCTCTCTATGCAGTTGAAATAATCATCCTCTGGACACAAAGCAAAAGGGAAGACGTTTAGGGTCACAAAACATGCATCCCAATCATGTCTAAAAATACACATCAATCTGAGGCACAGTATAGAACCATACCGGACATCACTCCATGTGTGATGGAACTGATCAATCCTTGCTCAGAATCCTCCTCTTTCTGGTTTGGTGCTTTTGAGCTAGCAGACTTGCGTGAGTTGGGGAACACCAAATGGGCAAATGATTTCAATTGCTGCATGTGGCGGCAAACACTAATATTAGTTCCTACACTACTAAAGATATTCTCAGCATAAACTCATTTTGATCTCCAAGGGTTAAGAGTGAAAACAATTGACACAACATTTCAGAAGATGAGACTTGCTAACTACACTCATCT
Organism: Zizania latifolia; assembly: GCA_000418225.1. NCBI lineage: Eukaryota > Viridiplantae > Streptophyta > Magnoliopsida > Poales > Poaceae > Zizania > Zizania latifolia. The sequence goes on along the minus strand of KE372597.1, from coordinate 557,790 downwards.
GCCAATAAGAATTTTCGAATCAATATTATACCCTCCCACAGAGCAGAGGGATTAAAAATGTACACTAATATGACTTGAATCAGAGAAACCCTCTAAATTTTCCCCAAACACCTTGGTTTCCTCTTTCTCTCTTAGAAACTGGGGTTCCGAAAGAAATACATATATCCTCTCTATGTTGGAACTTGGTACTTTCCATTTGGAAACTTTTTTTGCAAAAACTTTATGCCACTTAAGTACTTCAAAGAAAACAAGATATACTTGGTGTTCAGAAGTTGAAAGAGAAAATTATCAATCAGCAGTGTTCAAAAATGTTTTCTGGATGAGAAATGAGATTAAAATTTGTCATTTCCTTTCCGAGGGTGGAAGAATTAACAAAAATGAGCAATCTATACCTTCTCTTCTGCTTTGCTTGTATCCAAAATCACTTCACCATCCTCCAATACTCCACAACCAATTGCAACTGCACCACACAAGATTGTGAGATACGTTTCAACAAAGAGCATACAAGATTACCAACTTACCTGCAAGATGTTTCAAAGGGATGCCAGCAAATACAAGGGCTGCACAGGAAGCATTAATTGCACATGGAAGAAGCTAGGCTTAGTCAAGGATTGCTCTTCATTGAAATCTTGAAGACCAGAATACTAGAATCTATAAATATTACAAAGAACAAAATACATTTCGATATCTACTGAAATAGGTCGTGCATCTAAAGCATGCTGTAGACAGTATGTTGATTGGAAGAATACTCAGCAAAAGCCTGAAACTTTCATCAATACCTGACTATTTTCTCACCACTAGGGTCAGCCATATTAACCAAGGACAAAACAAACATTTTGCAAGACAAGGATTTAGGCTAAAACAAGGAATCACCTTTCCTAACAGAGGACAACTGGCTGACATGCTTATGACATTCACAGACAAAAAAAAAGTTCAATTCAAACACCAATCTCCTGCCCAAAATAGAAAGTTACTAGCTGAAGCATTTCTTGTGAACGAAATATATCAAATCGAATGCTCATAATCCATATAGCAACTAGAAACATTACTAATACATTAAGGCAAAAGGATACAGAACCATCATCGCCCACAACCTGCAAAAAACAAGGAATAACTGGGGATAAGACAAAACAGTATAGGCAGTGGCATGAAGCACTAAATTGCAAGCAACGTGCATGGCACAAGAGCAATGATTCTAACACAATTGTATAGGAGAGCTGAGAGTAAATATACCTGAAGTATTACAGAGGTGGTCGTGTTTGGATGGACAGTGAGCAAGCAGATGCTCTGCAAAGTCCTCTTGAGAGTCATCTCGTACTCCTTCTCTTGCTTCCCTGTAAAAAGCAAGCCACTTCAGCGAGATGCTTGGTCATGCAGCAATCACAAGTGAGGAGAGGAGAGTAGGTACCAATCTGGCCGGTCATGGGCTTCCATACGACCTCGATGGAGGCTTTCTCGGGGTTCTCCCCTTTCCTGGTGCCCGGCTTGGGCCCGTACACGGCGGCCAGCACGATGGTGTCGCCCTGTGCCCACCGCGCTGAGCCATGGGCGCGGTCGAGAGGGTTGCGGGTGCAGGAGAAGGGCCGGAGCTGGTTCGGGTTCCGCCCATCCGCGCGGCTCTCCTCCATCCTCTCCTCCCCGGCGATCGCAACGAGCGTGACGGCGGCGCGGCGGTCGTCGAGACGGAGTGAGCTCCAGCCTCCAGAAACCCTAGCAAACCCTCCTCCCCCCTCTTCTTGTGCCATGCCGCCGCGGCTGAGGCAACGGTACAGATCACTCTTGGCCGTTGATGCTGCATCCGACGGACTACATCGCCTCATCCAGCCCCAACCTCACGCCTATTCTGGGTGGGACCCACGCCTATTTCCCCTCCGCCTCCAAACTTCCTCCTCACCGCGCCGCCAACCGCCTCGCCTCGCATCGCATCGCCGGCGCAAATGGCGAAGAAGCACAAGGAGCCCGCCTCTGGCGACGCCGCAGCCATTCGATCGCTCTTCTCCGCTGACAACCCCTTCCGCCGCAAGCCCTCCGCCGAGGAGCCCGCTCCTCCGGCGCCCACCGTCACCGCTGCCGCGACGCTCCTCGCCCTCGGCAAGCACCCCAACGCCGAACCCCAGGTTGCTGAGCCGTCCGCGAAGAAGCGCAAGGACGAGCCCCGGCGCAAGCGGAAGCGGGACGAGGTCGAGGCCGGCTACGAGCGGCGGAGGCTCGGGGGCGGCGCCCCCGCGGAGGACACCGCCGCGCCTCCTCCGGCCGTTGGGGAGAAGAGGAAGGCGCCTGATGAGGCTGCGGCGGGGCCAGGGGAGGAGGAGGACACGTTCGACGACGAGAGCAAGCTTCTTAGGACGGTCTTCGTGGGGAACCTTCCGCTGCGGACCAAGCGGAAGGCGCTCACCAAGGAGTTTGCGGCGTTCGGCGAGGTCGACACCATCAGGATACGCTCCGTGCCCCTTGCCGACGTGAGTACCATTGGCTTGCTTCTTCTTCGTTTTCCTTGCTGCTATCTATGTTGATTTGTGCTTGCTGCAGACCAAGATTCCGAGGAAAGGAGCCGTCATAAAAGGCAAAATCAATGATTCGGTCGACAAGTGAGTGCATCCTTGCCTATCAAGTATCAATTAATATTGTTCTCGCTATTGCTAGAGATAACTGGAGATGCATTTTCCCTCTCTTTGTTCTTGAAACTTCAAATAAATTTCATCTGATCATGCAACAATGATTGTAGCATTAGCATAATACCAATAAAAACTGGCCCTATGCTGTGCTTGCACATATTTCTTAATATATCCTCTCCCTTCACCACTAGTTATAACTTGACAATTCGTTTCTATGCCTAGTTGCCTACAACTTCTTATTGTACATGACCAATGCCCTGTTTTCACTATGTTTTCCACATTTCAACCTTCAAGTGATTCTTTTAACGACTGTATTAATATATGTTAGTTGTTTCACTTGTTTGTCCTATTTGGATTGCTGTTGAATGTTGATAATTGGAAGTATTGTATCTTAATGCTGTTAATTGTGGTATAACTTTCAGTGATAACAAAGATTAAGCAACTTAGATTCATTCTTTTTAGTTAATGGAGATATGGATTATTCGTGCCACACTCCCAGAAGTACGATTAAAAAAAAACGACATCACCATTGCTCAGATGATTTTTTCTAAGCTATTTGTTAACTTTATAATCTATAATCATTAATTAATCCATGTATTAATTAATGAGCTAATCAGCTTTTAAGATGGATGGAATGGGGCCTTAGTTGCTAAAATAGGGCATGTTTTACTGTTTTCGTGATATTGTTGGAGAGTTCTTATATATATGAGCCTATGTTTTTTTCTGCATGCAAGGAATACTTTCCATGATCAAGCAAAATCACCACACTCCTTTATTTTTGTCATTTTGGATTCTACCTTCTCTGCTGTTTGAGGTAAAGGTGGAGATAACTGAGCAAAATGCCCAAATGTATAACAATGTAGTGGGGCCAGAAAGGCATCTACTTCATACAATTCCTTTCTTTTCAGAAGAGCATATGATATAGATATTTCATGTTATTGGTACCATCAATTCTGCCATTCAATATATGTCCCTGACTCCCAGTTATTAAACAGCCTATTCTGTGCAGTAAATCAGTAATACAATGACTACATGGATACACCATGTAATTAATTGTCAAATGTACTGTAAATGTAATTGATTGCCAAACGTATTGTGCCTCTGATGTTTCTCAGACTCATTGTTTGTACCTTTTCACCCGTTGCAGTGTGCATGCCTACATTGTGTTCAAAGATGAGCAGGGTGCACGTGCTGCTTTAAATCATAATATGGCTGTGGTGAGTTGGCTTCTTATAACTGAGAACATGATTAGTTTATATAGCTGGTATAAACCCCAAAACTTCTATGTTGTGTCTAATAAGATACTTTATCTTTCTAAACTGTGATACCTTCTAGTTTGGTGGCAATCATATCCGTGTTGATATGGCATGTCCACCTCGTAAAAAACTTAAAGGAGAAGGACCTCTCTATGACAGAAAGCGGACTGTTTTTGTTGGTAATCTTCCATTTGATATAAAGGTGTGTATCATGTGCTCAATCTTGTACAGTCTGTGTAGTTCTTTTGAAGAAAAAAATAAAGCATCATGTATATCGGTAATGGTCAACATTGTTTCTTGCTAACCTGCCAGGATGAAGAGCTGTACCAAAAGTTTTGTGTTTCCAGTGGATCAGAGGGTGATGTTGAAGCTATACGCGTTGTTCGAGATCCAGATTCAAGCCTAGGAAAGGGTATCGCTTATGTTTTATTCAAGACAAGGGTACAGTTTTTTACCTTCCCATTTCATCTGGTGCAATTTGGTTCACTCAGTACATCAAAACTAAGAAGTCTTTGAATGTATAACAAGCTTGTGGATAAATGGTTTTACTAAGTGATTTCGAACACCATCTGATAACATTAGTAATGCCATGCAGTTAAGTGCTAGTGCTGGAAGAAAATGATAACTGAAAGACTTTCATACTGAATTGTATATTCACAACCAAGACAGGCAGTTGACTATTCAATCCTACACTTTTATGTTGATCATTTTAATGTCTGTCATGCAGGAGGCTGCAAACTCTGTTGTAAGAAAACGGGATGTCAAGATTAGGGATCGGCTTTTGAGGCTTTCCCATGCAAAATCAGCTGATTCGACACCAAAGAAGACCATGGATGCTGGCAAAACAAAGGGTTGGTCAAAACACAAGATAGCTTTGACACCAGGCAGCAAATCTCATGAAGGCAGTGACAAGAGCAAACGGAAGGCTACCACTTTGTCTTACCAAGGCCTTAGAGCAAGCAAATCTGGTGTCGTAAAGAAGGTGAAAATGAGCCAGCGTCCAACTAACCAAGGGAACCAGCAAGGCAAGACTAGCGAGAAGGGATCTGATAGTACTGGCAAAGCCAAGCGCCCTGCTGTGGCCGCAAGAAAGGCAAAGCAGCTAGCCAAGAAACGCAAGCTGGATGCTCAAACTCCTGAAAACACACACCGGAACAAAAAGGCAAAGAAGTAGCCCTCCCTGATTCCATGAGATTGTCATCGTGTCCTTGTACCCGGAGGATGAAAGTCAGACTTTGGACAAAATGAGCTCTTGATATCGTTACTGCCTATGATATGTCTGTCTTTGCGTCAAAAGAGCAAATACAAGAAGGATGTCGCAAATGCAAGGCTGATATGAACTTGGAGTAGTATTTACATTAAAGTTTGCACTCCTGTATACTTACTAACATTAATGCCGTTTATGCTGTTTTTTAATCAAATGCTGTATTTTCTTGTAAACTTGTGCACTGATATCATTTTGAGTTTGATTGAAATGTTTGCATTGTAGCTTGTGCGCTGTATACATCCAGCCTGTCTCCTGTAAATCAGGGAATGGAGCTCGCCAACTGCATCAGTGGCTCCAACATGAGCTTTCTACGGCATTGTAGTTGAATTGCCAAATTATTTGATTTCAGCCACGCACCATTTTGCGGAGGTAGTAGCATGTTTTATTTTTGTCTCAATTACAGAATCAGAAAATCAATATTGTAATGCGATTAATCTGTGAGGTTCAGAGGTTATAGGAATTGATAAAAAATGAAATCCATCCATTTTTTTCCAGCTAGTAACAATACATAATAGTAACCTAATAGCAGTTCAAACTGGAAACTAACAGCAACTGGTAGAAGTTCATACTTGATAATAACATTACTACCATAGTTACACTGCAGGACGCAACATCCGTATGACTAACCTAGCACACGAATGTGATCTTTGAACACTGAACCCTCCTCTTGGATAGTCGGATGTTTGGTCTCACGGTGCTGCTGTGGCTGATGCGGCGGTGAGCACGTGCCGCTTCCCCGGCGGTGTCGGTGCTGTTGCCGTCAACGGCGACAGCTCCGATGTGGGCGCGCAGGGCGCCGCAGATGGCAGGTGGCGCGGACGCTTTGGTCCCGTGGGCGACGCGTGTGCCCGCAGCGGCGCAGGCCACCACTCCGGATGCCTCGCGGGAGACTGCGGAGGCGGAGGCGGAGGTAGAGAAGAACGCAGAACAAAAATAATCTGGTGTCTAATGTATATCACTATATAACAAATTAAATATATAATGTTTTTAATATTAAGCAATATTATATTTAATAATAATATATACTCTTTCTAGTAAAAAGTACACAACTTCCTGATAAATATGGCTAAACTTTTGAATGGATTAATATTTTTCTAAACTGATCATCAACATCAGTCCATTTCTTTTTGCTCATTGAGTTGTTCCAAATCTACGGGAGCAAAGTTAAGATCTTCCAGGTATCCTATTAGTTGGATCAATGAGTGTCCTATATACATTTATATATGCTCTAGTACTTAAAAAATCAAACCTTACATGTGTCATGTACATCACAGTAGATGCATGTAGATCCACCCCTGGGCGGAGGCGTCGTGGTCGGCGTTGAGGGTGCTAGAGTCAGTGGACCAGATTTTATCGGTGTCAAAATTTCTATATGCAATTTGATAAAACAATATTTCTAATTAGATAAATACTTGTTAAATTTGCACTTGTCCTTTGTGTCTGGCTAGGCAACTCGAGGCAATTGGATCTGACTGGCACCTGGTGTATTTACGACGTATAATACATCTTCTGTTGATAGCAAGGACAGTACCTACGATTTAGAGGCCCTTGAACGATGATTCTAACAAATGATGGTATGTATTTGATGAGAACCCTCGAAAACGCTTAATCTTATTGGTTAATATAAGTTGATACTGTAGTTACGAAAAAAACCTTAAAGAGGGTTATTGCAAAAATAAACATTGAATTATGAACTCTGAATGATAACTCTTCAAAAAAGTTAATTTTAGTTAATCAACTTTTTAATAAATTTTATATTAATCTTCTTGTGTATTGTTATTTATAAATTTTAAAACTTTATTCCATAAATATATAATACTGAAATAAATATTGAAAGACTAAAAAATACTGTTTTAAAAAGTTAAAATATATTATTTTTAAAGAAATTATATTGTTTATTGCGTAGTACTTATTAAATATGCATTCGTAATATAGGACCTCACCCAAAGAGCCAGCACGGTGAGAGAGAGCCAGCCTAGCGTGCGCGCTTGTTGATGACAAACAAAAAAATAAACAGTCAATTTCTTACTTTGTTGGGCAGCTCTTATTCACTGCACCGTAGAAAACTCATTAAACTTATTGTAAATTTAAGGGTATTTAAAGAGCTCTTAAACTTTAGATCATAATACACGACCCTACTGACGGCTGGGTTAAGGTATGTCAGGACCCACCCGACATACCGTTCACCCCTGGTGTGAGTAGGATCCGTGCTTCATGGCCTGGCACATGAGTTTCGGGGCGCGGAGGTTGTAAGCGATTTGCTTCTGGAGCGTGGCGTCGAATGGGTATGAGGAAGAGAGGGGCGCATCATCGATGGACGACCGGGGATCACCGGTAGGATTGCCATGGGCATGGCGTGATAGCCGCGGATGGCGGATCGATCCCCAATCTAGGCAGGAAAGAAAGTCTGTGTAGCGGATTGCGTAGGACCCACTGACCCTACTGCGCAAGCTAAGCCTGTCAGTGCAATGCATCTCTCGCACGAGACACCCAGAGATCAAGCGCGCAGAGAGAGAGAGCGCTAGCTTAGGAGCACGTCGATGGCAAAAAAACAGTCAATTTTGTTGGACAGCTCCTTATCCACTAAGTCATGGAAGACTTATGCCACATTCTGATGGACTAAAACTAATAGTTAGTTGACTAATAACTAGAGCTAATTGTTAGTTAGCTAATAATTAGTTGGCTAAAAATGTATTTTTGATATTTTAAACTAATAGATGAATAAAGTCAAATTTACTCTGTTACAGTAATCATCCTATAGTAAGCTAAGGGGCAAAATAGTTTAAATGACTTATTAGCTAATAGTTAGTTCATAAATTAGTTGTACTGTTTGGATGGACTAAACCTAGTTTTTACCTACTAACTGTTATTTCATAAGATCTAAACATAGCCTTACTAAACTTAGTGTAAATTTAAGAATATTTGAAGAGCTCTTAAACTTTGCATCTAAAATATTCAGCCCTAGACTGCTAGGTCAAGGTATACGGGTCCACCCGACATCTGCTTTGTAGCCTGTAGGTCCGTCCCTGGCGGGAGTAGGATGCGTGCTTCATGGCCCGGCGCATGAGTTCCGGGGCGTGGAGGTCCTAAGCAATCTGCTTCTGGAGCGTGGCGTCGAACGGGTACGAGGAAGAGAGGGGCGCATCATCGACAGGCGACCGGAGATCACCAGCGGGATCGCCATGGGCATGGCCTGATAGCCGCGGTTGGCGGATCGATCCCCAACCTGGGCAGGAAAGAAAGAGTCCGTGTGGCGACTTGCGTGGGACCCACTGACCCTACTGAACATAAACTCGGAGGTACGGTGCTATCGCTACATGAAGTTCATCGTATCCTCTCGGTCCACGCGCAAGCTAAGCCTATCAGTGCAATGCATCTCTCGCACGAGACACCCAAAGATCAAGCGTGTGGAGAGAGAGCTAGCCTAGGTGCACGTCAATGGCAAAAAAAAACAGTCAATTTTGTTGGACGGCTCCTTATCCACTGAGTCATGGAAGATTTATGCCACATTTTGATGAACTAAAACTAATTGTTAATTAACTAATAACTAGAGCTAATTCTTAGCTAGCTAACAATTAGTTGGCTAAAAATGTCTTTTGGATATTTTAGACTAATAGTGGATAAAGTCAATTTTACGCTGTTATAGTTACCGTGCTACAGTAAGCTAAGGGGCAAAATAGTCTATGGGGCCCATTAGATTAATATTTAGTTCATAATTTAGTTGTAATGTTTGTTACTAACTGTTATTTCATGAGATCTAAACATAGCCTTACTAAACTATAGCTTTACTAAACTTAGTGTAAATTTAAAAATATTTAAAGAGCTCTTAAACTTTACATCCAAGATATTTGGCCCTAGACTGCTAGGAACCTACTGACCCACTGAACATAAACTCGAAGGTATGGTGCTATCGCTACATGAAGCTCATCTATCCTCTCGGTCCACGTGCAAGCTAAGCCTGTCAGGCATTTTACAGAAACACCCTCGCAAACGACAGATAATTAGTAGGTTATCTATCTCGTGCCTCCCATCCCCGGCTTGTCTCGTTCCCCTCCCCTCGCCTCCGCCTCCGCCTGCAAATAGCGGCAGCCGGCACCCGCTGAGCCGACCAGCCCAGAATCCCACTTACCCTCGCCTCCAATCGGTCGCGATCCCCGCCCGCCCCCAAACCCTACACCGCATGCGGCCGCG
>KE372597.1:512693-528697 GCA_000418225.1 Zizania latifolia | reverse complement strand
TGATACATTCAATACAGAAACTAACTACTCATTCCGTCTCATATTATAGCCATTTCTACACTTCGACGCGTTTACTAAATTAGAAGAAAAAAAGCCCGAACAACCTCTCAACTAGTACTCCAAGCAATCAGTACTACATACAACTAGTACTCCAGATAGAGATAAAATATGAAGATTTAGGGAGAAAAAAAATAAAAGTTATAATATTTGGGACAAAATTTAAATGATAGTAATAGTTATATTTTAGGACTGAGAGAGTACATATTAGTATTTAACATTTTATATATATGTGATTAATTATTTTTCCTATCAAATAGTTGAGTGTGGCTAATATTGTCACTTTTTTTTGCATTTTAACTCCTAAGTATTGCACATGTCTTAATTCGTACTGACTTTACCTCCTCCCGTATTAGTCGTTACATTTCATCAACAGCATATCAACATATATTTTTTATACAACAAAATCAACTGAATTTATGGGTAAAATACATACGAAATGGTTAAAGTGGTATTTTTATTAGTAACTTCTTGTCCTCATCCTGTACATGACTTATCACCTATAATTCTGGGCCACTCACGAGGTTCATACGTTGATTGATCTCTCACACTCAAACGTGACGTTGACAATGTAGTTACGCGAACGTTGACTTACCAACATGCCTACACAGCACAAGCATGACAACACAATGACATATGACAGCTTAGCATGATCACATATCCACGGCTATGTGACTACGTAAAAATATAATCGGTTGATAGGACTTTTTTTCCTAAACCTCTAAAATCTTAGGATTATACCAGCAGTTACAATGGTTGGTTAGCAAGTTGATTTTTACGAACCGAACTGACATATGATGAGTTGGAAAAAAAATCGGCTCGATAACCGTGGTGTTGTAAAAGCTTGTTTGTAGGGCCTAGGAGGGTGAGATTAGAGATTTTATGAGTACAATTAATAACTAAAATTGTACTGCTGCGACTAGTAATCATCAGTTGGTAGCATGATAAACCACCACCACTGGAGCAGGCCGTGGAGCCTTTTAGTACAGTAGCATACAAAAAAGGACAAAGAATGATTATGTTTTTGGGCCGGCCCATCTCAACCCACTAGACTATTAGCCTCTCCCGGCCAACTGTGTATAACTATGGCTCTGTCTCTAATCTCCTCCTTTTCACCTCGTTGCTGCTTTAATTTTCCCTAATTAAAATTTAAATGCACAATGATGACTCAGCTCTTCCTCTGGAGTCGGCAGATTAAGTGTCAATCGCTTCATTATACACACACACACACACACACACACACACACACACACACACACATCAACATCCACATTGATAAACATTAAATATCCACGTTATAAACATTAAATATCCACACTCGTAAATAACTCATAACCACATTCATATACACCAAAGTATTACATTTATATTTACATTTTCATCCCATGTATTCCACAATCATAGGTTAAACTAATTACTCTCAAATATCAAAAGGTGATTGCCGAGTCCGTCGAATATATCCTACTAACACATTATAGTCTTCTTTCCAAGGATCACAACATTACAGATTGATGGCATCAGAGTGATTCAACAAAAGTCAACATATGCAAAACTTCTATCAATTCACTCCGAGGTGTCAATCAATCACTATCATAAGTTTGCATAGATATTTCTTATAGTTTGTACAATCTATTGTTGAGTTTCAAGAGCTATTTAGATCAAACAAATGCATTATTTGTGCATTTTCATCCACATCAAAGCCTACGGAGCAGAACCATGTCTTTAAAAAAACAAAGCACACATGTGTATTTTCATTCACATCCACGTCCATATCCACATGCAATTTAGTATAGCCAAGAACACGCAACGTAGTCCTCCACTGCTCTAGAAGGTTGCCAGATAAGGTTGAAGGAGACGATGTGTTTAGAGACGTCGACGACACTTAAGGTCGTCACGGTTAGATGGGGCATATGACGCAGTCCATCACTGGCATGACACAGAGGTGGCAAGGGAGCTTAAGAGAAGAATCGGTGACGGTACATGGGGTTTTAGTTAGAAAAACGCAGAGATAAAATAAACTATTCAAAGGAAAGCTCATTTATAGGAATTGATTTTCCACGTACGGTCTAATTAATCGAATTCTCTATGTAAAATAACCTATTCTACAGGTGGTTCGGTTAAGTAGACTGCCTATAAAAAATAACCGTGAAAACAACGATTTTCACATGCGATCTCTTAAAACGACCACAGTAAAACTACATATGAAAATCTGTTTCATAGACAGATCATAACTGTCCTCTGCTATGCTGTCCAGCGGTTTCTTTTATGGACTGTCTGCACAGTATGTAAAAACGGGTGTCTGTAAAAGCAGTGGTCGTAAGCTAGCAGCAATGCAGCATATACGTACATATTCAGAATATAATATACACATACACGCTCCTGAGCTAGCAATCATCATTGCATTCATCGATCGATCGATGTATGTGCTGTTGTGGGGACTCACTAATTTAATTAGGTGCGTGCAGCGCAGGCAGCGCAGTGCGTACGTACGTCGTCAGACAGGCAGGCCCCTCCAATTGCAACTTCCAAATGACCCCGTACGTGCAGCGCAGTTAAACCTTCATGCATGCATCGATCTACTCTAGCTCTCATATCATCTCCATGCTTGCAAATTGCTTCCCCTGCCTGCCTGCCTACATCTGCTTGCATTGGATCTGTCAGAGATGCCATGCATATGATCATCGTCAAGTCCTAATCTTCAGATCGAGATCGATAGATAGATGGATATATATACATCCAAAAAACCATGCTTGCACGAGGTGATTAAACTCTGCGACATGCCAGCAGCAAGCAGTTGCCTCATAACAAGCCTAGCTAGCTAAAAGTTTAGCTAGATCAATCGATGTGAGCAGAGAACAGATTAAGATTAATTAAGAGCAGTTTCTATGCACATGTTATATATCATTGGTGACGTACAGCATTAACTGCGAAAACCATGATAGTTCCAGATCAATGCACTCGTACGTACGTAGCATAAAAAACAGCACTCATGCATCATGCTCTAGCTAGCTACCCTCTGTAATATCATTCATTCCGAGATCGGATAAGACCAACCGATGATTTGACTTATTGACCAAATAGTTGACTGTTCTAACAATCGAATTTAATACTAAAAAGTTGATAAACATATTTGAAATAATTTTTTCATAATTTTTGTATAAAGAGATTCTGAAGAAATTGTATCTCTTAATTAAAAAGTTGAAATACACACCGCAGCATCATAATCTGGTCCAATAATATAGTAAAAATTAAGCAGATTAGAACGGCCCAAAGTACCGGCAGCTAAGCATCATAGTCTGGTCCAATAATATACTGAAGAGCGGATTAGAACGGCCCAAAGTACTGGCAGCTACTGTTCTTAGCTATTCTCAGCTGTTTTATTCAATTGAACACTTGCGTTGTCTCATATATTTACAAGATAGTATCAGTCTAGCTAGGGATGGATGGACCCGGAATACACTGTCATGAAAGGAAATTAATATTTGCAATGCTACAGTCACATCAATTAAAATGGTACAACTCACTATGGGAAAACAACTCTTCGTCGAGTGCCTAGATCTTTGCTGAGTGTATTTTTCGGACACTCGACGAAGAAGGTTGTTCACCGAGTGCCAGAAAAATACGCTTGGCGAACTTTCAAAAATACACTTGGCGAAATTTGACACTCGGCAAAAAATGAAAAAAAATCGGTACTAATGAACGTTGCGACGGCGTGTTTGGGCGGGCAAAAAAAAATTTTCCCAGGTTTCCCGAGTGTTTTTTAAAAAACACTCGGCAAACCTAAAAGAGCCATCATTTTGCGTGAAAAGAATGTTTTGAACCTATATGATATTTGTAACTTGATTTGAGCTTAAAATTTTTTCTATACTCAAAATACAATATATCTTATTCCATATAATTTTTTTGTATTTTTCTAGGTCATTTTGCTATTTTTAATTCATTAAGTATATTTCTATAATTTAATTTGAAATAGGTGAAATTTGAACTATAAGTGCCTAAAATAATAAACCAAAATTTATAGAAAAATCGCATTCATGTTTTTGAGACCATTTTTAGTTCTTATCCACTAAATTGAAAGAAATTTTAAAAAATCTAGGTTATGACACTCGATCGGCAACATAGAGCTTAATGGTTTTTTAATTCTAAAAATAATCAAATGAAGTCTGAAAAATACGAGACATGTCATGGTGTTATGATATGATATATAGATACTGTGATAAAAATTTAAAAATATTTTGAGAAAATTATCATATAGGATGTTAAGAAACCGGAGATTCTCCGAGGAATTAGGGTCTAGAGAAGGAATCGGTAAGATTTGAAAGCAAATCGATGGTTAAATTTTTGTTTGAATTTGAAACTTTTTTACAATCAAAATATAACATAAATTATCTCATGTAAAAAATTTAGTATTTTGCTAGGTAAGTTTACTATTTTTAATTCATTAAGTGTATTTCTAGGATTTATATTGAAATAGATCAAATTTAAACTGCAAGTGCATGAAATAATGAACCAAAATTTATAAAAAAATCATATTCATGTTTTTGAGTCCATTTGTAGGCCTTACCCACTAAATTAAAATAAAATTTGAAAAATCTAGGTTGCGACACTCGATCAGCAATGTGGAGCTTAATGGTTTTTTAATTCTAAAAAATCAAATGAAGTCTAAAAAACATGAGACTTATCATGGTGTTATGATATGACACGTAGATGCTATGATAAAAAATTAAAAATGTTTCGAGAAAGTTGTCAGGTATGATGTTAAGAAATCGGAGATTCCACGAGGAGGAATTAGGGTTTAGAGAAGGAATGAGTTGAGTTTAAAAGCAAATCGACAATTAAATATTCATTTGAAGTTGAAACTTTTTCTATAATCAAAATATAGCGTATTTTATCCCATGAAAAATTTTGTTTGACATTTTCTAGGCCAGTTAGCTATTTTTAGTTAATTAATTGTGTTTCTAGAATTTAAAATCAAACATGTCAAATTTGAACTGCAAGTACATAAAATAATAAACTAAATTATCCGAAAAAATCATATTCATGTTTTTAGTCTATTTTTAGGGCTTACCCACTAAATTTAAAAATATTTCACATAAATTGTCAAGTCAAAGAATGAAAAACACATTTGACAAAACTAAAAAAATAAAAAAATTGTTTGCCGAGTGCCAAATTTGAGACACTCGGTAAACACAAATGTTTGCCACACTCGGCAAACAAAAATTTCAGCGTCGCGCCTTTTTTAGCGTGCCACACCTTTTTTTCAAAATTCTCGCTCTTTTTTTCACTTTCCCTCTAAATTCAAACTCCCACTCTCCTCCTCCCTCTCACAGCTGCTCCACATCCAGCTGGTCCCCTCTCTTCCTCTCCGCCTGGCCCTCTGGTGCCCCTCCCTCACCGTCGACAACCCTCCCTCGGCACCGTCGGCGCCGCGCCCCGTCCCGTCCCAACTCCCTGCGTTGCCCCGTCCCACTCCGACGCCCCGTCGCGCCCCTTCCCGCCACACCCTGCCCCATCCGACGTCACGCCACACCATGCCCCGCCCCAACGCCGCGCCGCACCATCGCCTCGCTATCGCCTCGCCTCGTCGGGCCACGCCACGCCCGCCAGGTGTTCGATGAAATGCCGCCTCACTATCACAGAAAAGCACTTTAGTGACGGGTAATAATGTACATTAGTGATGAGCATATCCCCCGTCACTTTTATCGCGTCAGTAAAGCCCTGCCATTAGTGACGGTTAAACATCCATCACTAAAGGGTCCCTCTAGGTCCACGTCACGTCCGGTATGACCTATTTTAGTGACGGATAAACATTGTGACCCATCACTAAAGGTCAAACTATAGTGACGGTCGATACTTTCCACCCGTCACTATAGTCTACCTTTAGTGACGGGTCTCAATGGCTACATCACAGAATTTATCACAGAATACCATCATCATAAATTCTATTGCAAACATCACAGATTTCACCAAATGTTACAAGTCATATTGCATCACAAGTTCACAACCAACAAACATTAATTCTAGATTTTATAATAGAAAGTGTCTCCTGGTTTGATGACATTGTCCACTAGGAATGACGCTAGCTGTGAAAAGATGTCCTGCAAGTCAGTCTCGCCGAGGCTACCTTCAGGTATGTTGAATTCCCGCAAATTAAGTTTTTATACGTTAATCGATGTTTACATAAGTGAAACGTAAATTCAACACAACAACGAAATACATGCTAATATTTTACATCGGATGATTTAAGATCCATTATCTTTAGGGCAAACATCATATGGTGTGCGACATAAAACCCGCATTGGTTTCTAGGAGGATGAGTTTAGCACTGTTATGGAAATAAACGATTAGTTTGGACGACACATTTAATTTTGAAAAGACAAACATTTAGAGACTTACCGGCACTGTGGTTTTATGCACCAACTATCGGTGTTTCGTTGCATTTTATGTCCTGAGACCAACACCGAAAGCTCTATAACGAGGTACACCAAAATTGAGTCAAGCTTGAACAGGTTAAAGGCTGAACTTGTAGTAATAAAGTGAAGAAAACCTTACTCGTCGATTATACTTCTGATTACCAAGAAGTCCCTCTCGGTGCGGTCACCATTCGGTCCCAATGATCTTGCCGAGTCAATGTACCATACAATGTTCTACTTGGGAGCGAAGAGTAGTAGGACATAATGTCTATTCAAGTGGTGTACGCCCATTAAAAATATTCTCTTATGGTGCAATGGAAGAGTACCTTACGTAGTCGACGCATGAATCCCTTTCATTCTCGATGGTTACCATTGCTAACAGCTGTGGGTCAAGAAATTTGAATGGCCACTTCTTGCATTCTTGCCACATTAGCCTACAGATATAAAAGAGTAATTAATACTATATAATTATATGTTGACTTTAATTGAAAGACTAGGTTAAGTGACTTATAATATCCAACACCATAGCAAGCTGATATCGAGAGCGTCCATATTAAAAAGATCATATAGATCCTTAAAGCAAAGCAAAAACAACTATCGGTGGTCTAGAAACTGAACATTTATTGTTGTTGCAGCCAGTCAGGTAGAATCCATATAGGTCCATTATGGCTTGCCCGGCCTTTCTTAGCTGATCTTGAGGAAGCAGAGGCTTGCCAGCTTGGTACTTAGGGTGTGCCTGAGTCCAGGTTGACACCACATTAGGCTTCGCAATATTTTTGGACTTTCTGCCGGCAAGCTTCTTTGTTTTGGTCTTTGTGACCGTTGGCTTCTTGGGCGTTGGCACAGCAGTGACACTTTTACCTTGCTGGATAGGTGCAGGAGGTTGAGCAGCAGGTGTAGCGAGAGGTTGAACAGCAGGAGGTTGAGCAACAGTAGGTTGAGAAGCAGGAGGTTGAGCACAAGCCTGGCTTGCAGAAGTCTCGAGATCGATGAAAATATCCAACCGGTTCCATTGTACCCTTGATAGAAGTGCATCCCGTAGAGTGATGATTTCATCATTTGGAGGAATAGGTGGTGCGATGTCTTCCGTGTTAGGGTGCACAAAATCGATAGACACCACTATATAACCCTCCCTTATTGGAACAATGTGTAGCTCATACTGATATGGGTAGACCACACTCCTTGCCACCACAATCTGATACCCCACAGTCTTAAAGATAAGCTTGCACGATGTTAGTTCTGTTAGCCAGTCAATCGTGTCTTCCATACCGCTGCAAGATTGTGGGGGCACTTCTGGTCATTGCTGCTCTACCTCTCTTGAAGCACATCTACTCTTTCTGACACAAGCAGGGCTATCCAATGTCGGTTGATCTGGAAGGACGATACCCTATAGAGCTAAGGTCCTCGTGATATCTGCATATAGATCCTTTTTGATTTTCTGCAACAACGCTTTCACATCGATTCCTCTAGACCTTCTTCGCTTCTTGTACATGTCAGCGTTGTCCGGGAAACTATGCTTCTAACCTTACGAGCTAGAGACGCCCCGCACGCGACCAGGATGCGCTGGGTTGCCGAGAGCACTTGTTAGCTTATCCTGCTCCCGCATAGCAGTGAAAGATCCTTGTGACGTCTACACGGCCAGATCTCTGACCTTCTGAGCCACTGACATCGCTTCGCTCGAGGTCCACATGACTTCACCGCTCTCTGTCAGTCTCCCTCAAGCCCTTAGAAACTGTTGCGCTCTGCTAGGAAACTGTTGCCATGGATTTTTTTGCCCTCATTGGCCATCTTGGCATCTTCGGCCAACCACTTATCTTTTATCCCTACATAATCAGTTGTGCCAAGGTTGTGGGGTAGCTTATTCTTAGCTCGGAGCTCCTTCTTGGCAGAGCTTTCTGCCTTGAACTTAGCTGAGCTCTTCATCTTGACAAACTGATCCCAGTCCTCCTTTTTAGATACGTGTACTTTGTGAAAGGCTTGAGGTCTTTAACAATAAAGTTTGAGACAATGTTGCTTTTATGAGACCTCCATAGCTTAGATATCATCTTCATCACAGTCCTTAAGGCTGTCACCTTAGTATTCTCGGAAAACTCGAGAATATTGTTGATCCCGTCGTTAAAGAGTGCAGTCTTCTGCTCTTGACTGAGATCGTTGAACTTCCTCAGGGTCAACGGGACCCTCTCCCATGCAATAAGTCCTGCAAGCTTTCTCAGCCGTTGCAAGGCTACTTTATCTGTTGGCAGGCCATCACTATCGACCGCCTTGATGGTTAGCTTATCCGTCGGCCACTTTGCTTGCGTCCTTGGCTTCTTGATTGCTAGCTCGATATCGTCGGTGGAGCTCGAAGACCCGACAAAGGAATGGGTAGACATCTAAACATTAAGAGAAGGGAGACCTTAATGTTTCATTACGAAAAATGTATGATCGAACAACGCTAGACTTTGGGCACTAATAGGCAAGGATAAGTCCTAAATCCCATCCGGGAATGTGCAGCCCACGTAGCTGGACCCCGTGGTCCTGTACGGTTCTAAAGAGAATTTCGGCAGCATCTCTCCGTTGTTCTCTAAATACACGTCACGACACGACTTAGGGTTAAGAGGGTTGTGTATCCAGAGAACAACAGGGAGACACTATCAAAACTCTCTTTGGAACCATACGGGACCACATGGTCCAGCTACGCGGGCCGTACATCCCCAGACTGTCCAAAGTGCGTGGACAATTTGGAAGTATCTTCCTATAAATATGACTAGTTGCCTGGTCATATTTATAATCCAACACTCTCAAAGGGGAGACAAAGTAATCGGTTGCACGACTCTAACTCGTTTTTCAAAATTTGTTTAGAATGAGGTAAGAAGCAAGAGACTCTTGAAAAAACAAATGAAATAATATGAATACTCTGAATACAATGAAATATGAATGTAACATAGAACATTAATTTAAAAAGTGAAATAAAAAGAATGTAATGAGTACAATGTTATAACGAATGTAAATACAACATGAAATTTAATAACCATAGGAATGTAACATTGAACATGATTTTATAAATTGAAACAATTTATTTATGACAACATAGACATAACCTACTTTACGTTGAACATGATTGCTCTCAGATGTCGGGCTGAAAACTTAATGGCCTCCTCGCCACTAGGCTACAATTTAATTCACAAGTGTGTGTGACAGCTAATTCATTAAGCAATAGTACTAAACAATAATAATAAGCACGTAATGAAAGACACATAATAAAATAACATTACATGAACAAAATATAGGAACAATAATATTAGCATATAATGAGAGATCATTGTATGAACAAACTTGTGAAAACAAAAAAAAACCTAATTGTCACACACATCCTCATACTAATAGTCTCATCTTCATTGAGCAAATATTCACAAATTATCCACAAAACTACATATTCACAAATTATCCACAAAGCAACATATTCACAAATTGTCAACATATTCACAAACTCACAAACTCTAGCCATGTCGGAGGAGGAGGACCTTAGGAGGATGTGGAGGATGCAACCCGAGGCTGCGACGAGTAGGGTCGGTCACATTCGATGGAACAGAGCACGAAATGGAGGCCACGCGCGACGGAACGGACAACGGAACGGAGGCCACGTGGGACAAAACTGATGGCCAAGACAGAATGGAGCACGGGACGGAATAGTGCGGCCGGTGAGGAGCACAACGAAGGCAATGGCGATGAGAGGCTAGGGTTAGGGTTGTGCGTGAAATGAAAGCATGCGGTTCACTTTGAGGCCCGTCTATTTATAAGCGGGAGTCATCAGTGACGAGTGGTAGCTACCGCCCGTCACTAATGACTTTTGTCAGTGACGAGTGGTAGCTACTGCCCGTCACTAATGACTCATCATTAGTGACGGGTGGTAACTACCACCCGTCACTGATGATCAATAGGCACCTAACACAACACTTGTGCGGTCACCTATAAAACTGACCGCACAAGTGTTGTGCCGACTATTCAATGACATCATGAATAAGCTTGTGTGAGATAAAGACTGGCCTGATGCGTCTATACGTCAGTGGATGAGTCGAGCCAGGCAACATCCGCCACAAGCCTCCATGGCCAAGAAAGAAGAGAAGTAGGAGAAAAGAATTTGGTGTTCTGAAGTCTAAATACAGACAGCCAGGGTATTTTAAGGGGAGGCACTAATGGCAATTAATGTGCCATCTACTTATCTCCACTAACTGCCTGTAATTATGTGTTTTGCTAAATTATCGATGACGGGCAGCACACAATACACGTCACTGTTGCCAAGTCATTAGCGACGGGCAAAAAGTACCGCCCGTCACTAATGACAAGCAGTGACGGGCGGTACTTGTTGCCCGTCGCTAATGACTTAGTAACAGTGACGGGCATTGCGTAACACCCATTACTAATAATTTAGTAAAACACTTATCCAGATTTTAACTTATTGTCACAGATATGACTTGCCACAAAATTTTATTGCACATATATTACACAAATCTGCCTGACTTGTACAAATTACCAACATCTCAATATTTGAACTTTCATTCCACATATATTACATAAATCAGTATAAGTACATCTTACACTTAAAAGACAAATGTTCAAGAAATTACAATGAAGATTGATCATCGCGACACAACACTTGTACATATACAATTAAATCTTTACTCCTTATGTTTTCTTACTTTCTTAACATACAACCCTTTAGAATGGTCAGAGCATAGGTACAGAGTCTTCTCATCTGATTTAACCTGTGGCATAATTATGGTGGCGAAAGGAGGTATCTCATCAAACTGATTGTACTCGTCCTCACCTACAACATTTTCAACACCCACAATCCGTCGATCTTTTTCTAGCTAGGACAACATGAAGCTTCTTATTTGTCGTATCAGGCACATAAAATACTTGAGCAACTTGTTTAGCGAGCAAGAAATGTTCTTCTTTATAGCCGACCTGAGTTAGATTGACACTAGTGAATCCGTATTTATCGACCATAATGCCTTTTGTTCCATTGATCCAGCGGCATCAAAACAGATGTACCTTAAACCCTAGGTAGTCAGTTCCCAAATCTCCTTTATCTGACCGTAATATGTGCCCTTTACATTGTTGTTGTCATAGGCATCTATACGAACACTACTGTTCTAGTTTGTGCTCTTGATATCTTGATCAACTATGTAGAATGTATAACTGTTTATATGGTACCTTTGATATGTTGTAGCAGTGTATATAGGGCCTGTTGCTAGCTACCTGATCGATTCGCTCACTAGGGTTTTCGATCGTGCGATCCGATCTCGAAACCAGCTGTTTAACCTTTTCATGTGTTGTTTTGTGATCCAAGCTTCGGTACGATACATGTTCTCTGTAAAAAGCATGTGATTGTACTCAACGATGTATGGTGACACTTCGCTCGATTATTGCAACAAGAGAAAATGAGCTTGGTCATATGCCTTTGGAGGAGGAGTGAGGGTTTGCTTGCCCAGGATTTCTTGACCTGCTAGTCTACCCTCATGGCGAGAGTGAGGCACACCAATTGGGTTATCCGGGTCTGTGTACTCAACACACCACTCTACTACCTCCTCGCTAGAGTAACCCTGTTCGATGTAACCCTCGGATGAAGAACGGTTCCTAACATACTTCTTTAGAACACACATGTATCTCTCATACGATTACATTTGATGCAAGAAAACAGGTCCAAGAAAGAATTTTTTTTGACGATATGTGAGGTGAGATGTACCATAATATCAAAAAATGATGGAGGATAGTACATCTCAAGAAGAGAGAGTCAAAAATTGTTTTTTCTCTAGTTGTTCTAGCGTTGTTGGGTCGAGTACTTTCTATCCAATTGCATTGAAGAAAAAACATAGACTCATTATAGCCTCTCTTACCCCCACCGATAACATATTTCTTATTCTGACAGTAATCATCTAAGTTAGCATCACATGATAATCATGAGTCTTCATTTCACCAACCATCTTAAGCTTCTTCAGATTGACAAGTTTACTGATATTCAACGAGAACGAGTTACCTGATAGAACTTTAATGCTATGCAAGAATTCATAAAACTCATTCCTCTCCTTCCTAGAAAGGGTGATGCAAAATGGAGGCAAGAACTTTCCTCTATCTGTCTGCTGTGAATATAGCTCCGGTCGTAAACCCATTTTCTCAAGATCCGCTCTAGCATTCTTATCATCTTTTGTTTTTCCTGGCATATTTAGCATTGTTCCGAGGAGACTGTCACACACATTTTTCTCGACATGCATTGTATCGATGGAAAGGCGAACATCTAGGTTTTTGCAATATTCAAGCTCCCACAAGATTGACTTCTTGTTCCACATTCCATCACAACTGTTGGAAGGACATTTTCGCTTGCTGAGTACAACATTTATGCCCTTTACCTGGTCATATACCTCTACACCTCTGAAATACCTAGGAGGTCCTCCTTTCTCTACGGTGCCATCAAACTATAGCTTCATTCTTCTGTATAGATGTTTCATTGGAAGAAAACGTCGATGGCGCATGTATACCGTTTTCTTAGAATGGTTCAACCATGTGCTTGATGTTTCCTCCAAGCACTGTGGGCAAGATTTACCTTTTCTTTTGCTTTGTTCATACAAGTTATGATGAGCCGATAGATCATTTATTGTGACAAACAATATGGCGTGTAGCTAGAAGTACTCCCAGATGTACTCATCCCAAACCTCAACACCTACGTGTCATAGAGTTTTCAGATCATCCATCAAGGGTCTGAGATACACGTCGATGTCGTTGCCAGGTTGTTTAGGACCAGAGATCAAGATCGATAATATGATATATTTATGCTTCTTACAAAGTCAAGGTGGAAGGTTGTATATAGAGAGTAACACTGGCCATGTGCTGTGCACACTGCTCATGTTACCAAAGAGGTTCATGCCATCTGTACTCATGGCAAATCTAATATTCCTACAATCGTTAGCAAACTATCAAAATATGGAGTTAATTGTTCTCCACTAAGCAGAATTTGCTGGGTGTTGTATCATCGAGTTGTTGTTATGACCCTCTTTGTGCCACCTCAGTTGTTTAGACTCATTGGTATTTGCAAATATCCGCTTCAGACGGGGGATTACAGGGCAATACCATATCACATTCCTTGAAACTTTCCTTCTCTTGCACCCATCGTCCAGTTCATCATCATCTTTTCTATTCTTGAATAGATGTGCCCCACATGTTGGACATCTGTCAAGGTCCGCATACTCTCCACAAAACAGAACACAATCATTCCTACATGCATGTATTTCTCTATGTACAACCCTAGAGGACATACAATCTTCTTAGCACCATACACGGTGGTAGTCATCTTATTCTCTTTTAGCACTAGGATCCTCAGCAAATTTTGTAATGTTTTAAAACTCACATCGGACCATTTGTAGCAATGTTAGGACAGTGTATAAGACCGTGTGCTTCTCTTTGCAGCCAGGATAGATCGGTGTTTTTGAGTCTCGAATAAGTTTTTGGAATTGGGTAAACTCTCCTTTAGAATATGCAACTTGTTCCTTCGCATCACGCACCATCTGATCAACATTATCCACTATATCAGTGTACTTATCTTTATTAATTATTAAAATGTCATTGTCGCTCATGTAATCTGTATCACCAACCCTACCTTCATCTTTACTAGCAATCTAATCTACTTCGCTGTCGTTTTCTCCTTCTACGCCATGCTTGTTCCATATATAATATCTCTTCTTGAATCCACATCTTAGCAAATGGTTATAGACATATTCTGAATTTGGAAACTTCTTCTCGTTCTTATAGTCATAGCATGGACACCACATTGCAGTCTTTCTATTAGCTTCTATGTCTGCTCTAGCAGTACTCATAAAAGATTTCACCACACTCAAGTATTCATTGCAAGTACGGTAATCAAGATATATCCAGCTCCTTGTTGTTGGCATCTACAAAATTATCAAAAAGCAACCATCATATATATCTAAGTTTATGACTTGTGGCAATTAAAGCATGCTTTGGGCACTAATAGGCAATGATAGATCCTAAATCCCATCTAAGAATGTGTGACCCACGTAGCTAGATCCTATGGTCCCGTACGATTCCAGAGAGAATTTCGGCAACATCTCCCAACTGTTCTCCAAATACACGTCTCGACTTAGGGTCGAGAGGGTTGTATATCTAGAGAACAACACAGGGAGACACCCCCAAAACTCTCTCAGGAACCGTACGGGACCACGTGGTCCATCTACGCGGGCCACACATCCCCAGACTATCCAAAGTGCGTGGACAATTCTGAAGCATCTTCCTATAAATATGACAAGTTGTCCGGTCATATTTATAATATAACACTCTCGAACGGGAGACGACGTAATCAGTTGCGCGGCTCTAATAATTACTTATATAAAAATTTGTAACAAAATTAATTCATAACTATCAAAGATCCATTAGTTGTTAATTCACTAATTATTTCACTTTGTTCAACATATATATATATATTACAAAAATACGATGGTGTATTAATATTGGAGAAAAAATATATCTTTAGCCGGACATTGGTGCTAGCGGCGGTGCGGGGCGGTGCACTGGAGCATGTAACAATGTGGGTCACCATCCCAGGCGCGCGCGTGCTGCAGCGGTCGGCCGGTCGGTGGCTGGGGACTTAACTACGGTCGGTCGGCAGTTATGGAACAAGGGTGAAGTCAGCGGCGGATGGGAGCAATAAGTGCAGAGCTCAGTGAATCTGAGGTCCTTAAATACTTATCATCAGTGATGGTTATCCCTAAAAACACGTCACTAACGGTAGCCTTAGGGTTACGGGCACTTTAATGACACAGGTAAAATAACACGCGTCACTAAATATCACACCCTATAGTGACGGGTGGTACTATGACCTGTCACTAATGGGGGTGCCCCTCTTTAGTGACGGGTGACAACATAACCTATCACTATATGGGGTAACATTTAGTGACGGGTCGTACCGTGACCCGTCACTAATGGGGTGCCCCATCTTTAGTGACGGATCAGATTTTGACCCGTTACTAATAATGCAGTATTGCTGACACGTGTAAAATAGTCTGTCACTACAAGTGTATTAGTGACGCGCGTCATTGATCCATCAGTAAAGCTCCGTTACTAAAGACTGTTTCTGTGGTAGTGCCTCCTGTTTTTTTCTGTTTCTTTGTTTGCCGAGTGCCAAATTTTAACACTCGGCAAACCCACCGTCATGTCCGTGTGCACACCATTATGTCACTTTTTTGCTGAGTGCCCGATAAAAAACACTCGGTGAACCCCCGTTCGCCGATAGCGGGTTCGCCGAGTGTGGCACTCGGCGAATCCTTCGCCGAGTGCATAATGGGCTTCACGGAGTGCCTGTGGCACTCGGCGAACCGTTGTTTTCCGTAGTGACTAGTTTCTAAGGGAAAACCTCGATCGTTATTATAGATCAATGCCTGCAAAACCTGAAACTCTAAATAAATAAATAAATAAAAATCACTGTAATATATCTAGCTACTTCTCAAGTAGGAATTCTTCCTGTTCCTTAATTTTCAGTGGCTG
>KE372597.1:488176-503404 GCA_000418225.1 Zizania latifolia | reverse complement strand
CGGCCCTCCGTCGAGCCGGCTCACGACGGCGACTGAGCCGATCCGAGATACCGCAGAGCCGGCGAGTGGCGGACGGGTCTGGCATCCGCTTCCCGGAGTCTAGTTTGGCTAGTTCCGGTACGTCTTGAGGTGAGCTTCCCCACCGACGCCCTTAGTGAAGGATTAGGGTTAACCCTAACCCTAATCTCTTCTTCTGATCTCCTTTTTGTGTGTGTGTGTGTTCTGATTGCTCTTGGCCGAGGGGGTCTTAGGGTTTGCTGCGGGTTAGGTGCGGTGGTGGCGTCGGCTCAAGGGGAGGCCGACGCCACCCTAAACCCTAACTAGTCCGAATGCCCAATCCAGAACTCTGATACCATTGTTAATCTTAGTTCTAAGGATCATTGGGCTAGGATTAGTAGGACGTACCTTTGCACTTCGCCTGAGACGATGAGGACGCCATGGCAGCGGTGGTCGGTGGTGTCGGAGTCTGGCGAACAGTGGCGACGGAGGTCGGCGCGGAGGCAGGGACTTCTCGTCGCTTCAGCGCCAAAAATAGATCGGGTAGCTTAGGAAAATTTTGGGACGGAGTGTTGGCAATGCGAGCAACAGCCTTCGCGGTTGCACCGGACTCCTCCCTTTATACTAGGCGCTGCGCGACGGGGGCCCCTAACCGAAATCGGTTGGGCGCCCCCGATCAGGGCGCGAGAGGGAGGGAGAGAGGAACGCACAGGAGAGGGACTCGGTCCCCTCTCCTTTAGAGATCTCAACTAACAGTTAGGACTTAGTTTGGATATTTAGGAAAAAGAAAGTACTGGCCGGCTCACTGAATTGGTCCCAATGAGAGCCAATATAATGTTTAATATTTAAGGTTATTCTTCCAGAAAAAAGAGTTTTTGCACTTTTCTTCGCGCTATCTGGAGTATATAATAAAAGTTATTGTACAAAGCTAGCTCCAAGAATATATGGATACATATAAATACATATAAATATATGTGGAATAAATTAATTATTTCAAAATCTAAAAATCCGACCCTAGATTGATTATTTAGTCTCACGAACCCAACTATATATAGCTAATGAAATATCAACAGTGAGTTGCCGCTAAAAAATATTAGAAAAAATACAATATTGTAGTGGTGGTCTATGAGTAACGTATACACCCTTTCATGAGCATAGTTAAGGCGCTACGATTATGCGTTGCTCTTAATTAGAAGGCTTTTTATGATCTACGAGGAGTACCTGTTATTGTAACAGTAGATAAAAAGGAATTAGTTATCAGTTAATATTGCACATTTATGTCGAAGCAGTCCTAATTAAGTTTACGGCCGATAGACGCAACCAATGGAAAAGAAAAGGAGGTGGAAGAAGCTAGGATGAAAGTGAGAGAGTGAAAGAAACAGCCAAGCCAACAAATGCAGGCAAAGGTTGCCCTACTGCACGTCTGCACTCTCTCTCTCTCTATCATAAGTGCCACCATGTCCCTGTCCCCTCGTCGTTTTCCCGTCTCTCTCTCACTCACTTTCAATTCTCTCTCTCTCTCTCTCTCTGTGATGGGCTGGGTGAGCAGGAGGATGAGAGAAGAGAGGAGGGAGGGGAAAGCTAGAAGGCAGGCAGGTAGGCAAAGGCAGAGGGGGGATCGAGGACGAATGCGCATCGCCATCATCGAGCTAGCTAGTAGCTTGTTGCATATCTCATTTGCTGTGGTGCAATTAGTGGTGGGCTTAATTAATCGAGACCGAAAAAACAAACCAAAAAAAACCGGGATCAAGAAATTCGGTCATCAACTGGGGTTGTCGTATTTAGTATCAGATGATTGAATTTTATTTGGTTAATTCGATCATCAGTTTGGGTTAACCATTCTAGCCTAACATCCAGCTACTCCTCGACGGCTCGGCCTAGTTAGCAGTTAGAAGGCTAATTCGAATTGACCCAACCTCTAGTAGTCCAGAGTCGATAATTACTCTCCTAGACAGACATGCCTGACTCATATCCTGGTGTGGCATCCCGTACTCCTTCCTCTAGCCTCTAGATTTCCGCCTCTCCAACTTAGATGATTGACGGCAATCCTGATGACGACTAATTGTTGTGGTGCTACCAACTGCGCATCCCGGTGGTGGCGAGTCCCTGATCGACGTGACAACATCGACTTCCCGACTGGCACACGGCGACTTCCTAGGCAGGCACGTGGCAACTTTCTAGGCAGGCACGTGACGACTTTCCTAACAGGCGAGTCCCTGACCGACAAGTCCATAACCGACGCTGATGCCAAATCCCCTACGTAGTTGTGCCCTTGCCTCAGTGACAATAAGTCCCATCCTTCATCCATTCCTCCTCCCGATGACTAATGCCCGAATCCCCCTAGTCCTCTCTCCTACACGGTGGCTACATGCCTATGCCTCTATCGGCATATATAGCACATGTTGTCCTACTCAGCTAAAAGTTACTCTCTCCGTTTCATAATATAGTAACCTAGGACCGAATATGATATTTTATAATACAATAAATCTAGACAGTACTAATTTCGATCATGACCAAAGATCAGATCAAATTTTTGGGGTAACTGAAATTTGGTTGACCAAAAATTTGACTAGAAATTCAGGTAGCAAACTGAGATGACCGAATTTTCGTATGCCTACTCTAGGTGCAATAGGCTGGCCATGTACAGTTTGGTGTGGGTGAACACTGAACAGTGGCCGGAGCTGTAGCTGGTGCCCAAATAAATACAGGTCGCTTGGTCACCCATGGTCTGCGACGACTGAAAAGACGCACACGCGCTTCCATTACAAATTAGTGTCTGACTCAAAACATCCCATCCACATATCGAGCGAGCTCGCTAGCAAGCGATCGAACTCTGCTATCTCATGGTATGCTCATGCTCATGCATGTGAGAGAGAGAAAATTAGGAGAGAGAGATAGAGCAGCTAGATCGAGCTAGCTAGTTGCTTGCACTGTGAGTGCGTGCACTACTGCTGCTGCTGCTGCTGCAGGTTGTGCCTGTGCTGGCTGGGAGCCTGGGAGTGTGCGTGGTACTAGTAGCTAGAAACTAGAAAGAGTGAGCACGCCACTATGGATATGATGGAGGAGGCCAACGCCGCCACTGCACAAGGCGACCTCGCCGACGTCGTGGCCCGTGCCAATGCAGTAGCCACGCGTACCCGCGCATTCGTCTCCACCCATCTCCACCAGCTTCATCCTCCTCCTCCTCCTGCTGCCTCTCCCATGCCGCCCCATTGTCCCGCCCAGTTTACCATCCCTTACGACCACGGGCCTACGAGCATCGACGCAACGATGTTCGAGGCGGCGCCGGCCACGGTCGTCGATCCATACCTGTCCCCCGGCGGCTGCGACTCGCTGCAGCCGCCGCTCGCCCTCCAGATCTAGCAGCACGCCCTCTGCGGCGGCGACGTGGTGATGGGCGCCGGCGTCGGCGCAGCTGCTACCGATGACGGCGAAGACGCCATCAGGATCTCCTCACTGACGCCAGCTGCTCATCATCAAATGATCAAGAGGTACACACTGCTTAGTGCTTAACAAATTTTCTATATATCATTCTTCAGTTGTTCTTCTATACTTGGCCTGGCTGGGTCCTTCCAAAGAAAGGGACTTGATGATTTGTCATTCCCCTGATCCCCTCTGTCTGCTACTGGTTACTAGTTATATATTTCACATCTTGATCTTTTTTCATTAGTTCATGTATGCATATATTTATATATAAATATCTTTGGCTCTATCTCATTCAGTATTTCTTTCGATTACATATATTGAGAGACTATATATGAGTCATTTCTTCTGGCTAAGTGGCATTTGATGCATGCGTACATATACTTGGCTTTTGCTGCATGCCAATTTCGTCAGAGTTTTACTCCTGCATATGGTTTTAGTTAATCAATGCTAATATCTAGCTAGCATCTGCACGTATATATAATTCTCCACTCTTGCTAGCTGGTGGTCATATCATAGCCAGTGTAGAACTGGGGATCTCTTCAAGTTCCAGAAGGTTCGGAACTAATTAAATCGATTAAGCTTTCAACCCCTCATTGTTTCGTTCTATATGCATGTTTCTCCAATGAGGAATATTAAGTCGATCCCTCCTTGCATATATATACATACATACTAGTACTACTACTGCGCACAGGAAGAACGAGGTGAAGAAGGTGGTGTGTATCCCGGCGCCGCCGGCGACGAGCGGCCGGGCAGGCGGAGGAGAGGTGATTCCATCTGATCTATGGGCCTGGAGGAAGTACGGCCAGAAACCCATCAAGGGCTCTCCTTATCCACGGTACCCGCCCGGTCATTTGCATGCTTCTTTCTCTCATTTTTCATTTTTGACAAACAATACAATCACACTCTGCATAAATAATCTTATAGTACTACTAATTAATTAATGACTAGCTGATCATTGATGAAGTTTATTTACTGGCATATATATCGATCATCAGAGATATCTTTCTTTCACTCCTATTATGTGCTTAATTATACTATGTATTAATTCATTTTATTCCACTGCTGTAAGATCTATTTATAATATTTATTGTTCATATCTGCAGGTACTGTATCTGGCAAAAGTAACAAAATCATGGCCATATATTGATCCTTTAATAAGATAGATAGCTAACAAAAGTAGTTTCCCATATTTCTTGTTAGACTTTTTAATTTGTTAGCATAATTACAAGCCCACAAATCTATAGAACAATATGCATATCCATATTCCCCCTTTTCAGTTCAAACCAAAATTTGTGTTAGCAGCTCACAAATTTCGATTAATTATTCAGCTAATTGAACTGCAGATCCCAACATTTCTTGCATATGTATAATATCCCACAATTTGACCTGGTGTATGCACATTAGTTTAGTATATCAAATCATCCAAATCTTGGTTTAAGAAAAAAAATGCCCAAATCAAGTACAATAACAGCTTTGAGAAAAACGGAGCTAGCTAGCTTCAATAATATATAGGCAAAATGGAGGGGGAACTCATTGTAGGTCACTATAGTGGATTTCCATGGAACTTGACTGACCTAATAAGGTCTTGGTTGGATATATGCATGAATTAGTTAGACATAATAATCCCTAGATTGTACAAGAATTTAGTTTAGTTTTAATGGTCATTTTAAGGATATCCAGACCTATATATCCAAGTAATTCCTAAAATGCCAGTATGTACTCAAATCATCAAATGGAATCTTCCATATGTCCATGTTAATTAGCCAAATCTTTCGTCTTAACCTACTTGAATAAGTGAAGAGATATACCAGTTTACATAGTGCCGGTGGATATATATGGGGATGGTTCATCACAAGTATGACCCAATATATCACTTGTTTGAAATTAGTATGTACTCTCTCCGTTACATATTATAAGTTATTTGATTTATTTTTAAGTCAAAATTCTCAAATTTTGATTAATTTTATAGAAAAATATACTAACAATTATAATATCAAATTAGTTTTGTTAAATTGACCGTAGTTGATATGTAAATGAAGTGAACAAATTAAATTTGATGCTTCAGAAAAATATACATGTATTTATTTTTTTCATAAATTTTGGATTATCTGAACGTACGTTCTGCAATTAGATAGAATAAAGTTATATATGAGAGCTCAAGAAGCATATAGCACGCCACCTATCTATAATAAAATACATACTTGAAGCCTGAAAATCAATATTAGATTATATCTGTGTTATATGTATATTATAAAAAAGAGTTGTGAATTATGCATTAACTTATTAATGCTATGATAATTAATGTGCATGATATATTTAAAAGAGAGGGGCAAATAAACCATGCCCTCATTCTAGTTTAACTAAATATGTATTGTGTTAGAGTGGTGCTCATATGTTCTTCTGAAATCTAAATAGAATATATCCAACATTTTAGTTGTGGATGAATTAGTTGATATTGAAAATATGTCGCAAATATACTAATCTGGGGCAAAATTGCAACAAAGTAGCTAAGCTTGACTCATTCAAATAAATAAGGTAAAGGAATTTCATGTTCAGAGAGGCAAGCTTTATATACAAAGCCAAGGTCCATAATTAATATATAAGTATATTATTTCATATCTACTTTTATATACTAAATCAGTATGTATCCACTCACAGTACAGTTAATTTCTCCAGGAACTAACCATTCGCCTGGGAAGTGGACTTTCCATGTATATAAATACTATCTAGCTGCATGAATATAAATAAAGTTTGACATTATTGTGCATGCCACCTTCAAGTTTGATCAATTCATTCATATATAGTAGAAACCTATATCCCAGACTTCCATACAGACTAGCTACTAGACCACTAATCAATTCCTTTGTAAAGTTTGACCACTAATATGATAGAAACTATCTAGAATTGGTTCGTGAAAATTAAATTATTAGATTAATTAGTCATTAAAAATGATTTGATACAATAACAATAAAGTGACACGCAGAAAGTAAAACAAATCAAAACTCTGCTCTTTTTTAACTGATATTTTTTCATTAGATGTAAGTCTTTTTGTTTTTTCAAAGTTACACTTTCTTTAACTTTGACCATTTTTTAAAATTAAACCAACAATTATAATATCAAATTAGTTTTATTAAATTGACCATTAAATATGCTTTAAGTGTATTTATTTGATATTATAAATGTTAATATATTTTATTTAAATTTGGTCAAAGTTGAAGAAATTTTACTTTAAAATAAAATTAAATAACTATATATATATTATTGACCATGCAAGCATGCGGAGTAACTGTCTAATATGGAGTTAATCATGCATGAATGTGTAGGGGTTACTACAGATGCAGCAGCTCCAAGGGGTGTATGGCAAGGAAGCAGGTGGAGCGCAGCCGCAGCGACCCCAACATGCTGGTGATCACCTACACGGCGGAGCACAACCACCCATGGCCGATGCAACGCAACGTGCTCGCCGGATACGCCCGCTCTCATCACACCCACGCAGCTGCTGCCTCCAGCAGCAGCAGGAAGCAGCAGACCAAGCAGCAGCTCCCCGTGATCGCAACATCAATCAGCTCTTCTTCTTCCTCATCACACAACGCCCACGCCCACCAGCAGCATGCCGACCTGCTCGGCGGCCAGATGACCAACATGATGATGACGGCCGCCGGAAACGGAGTCGCCGCCCTCGGCAACGGCGGCATCCAACCAGCAGCTGATGAGGTCTTTGCAGAGCTGGAGGAATTGGAGCCAGATAATCATATGATCAATGCAAACATGTTGTACTCCATGAGCAGCAGCGGCGGCAGCAGCAGCAGCAGCAGCAGGCCGGGGGTAAGCAGCTGCTACGACTGGCACAAGTTCTAATTAAATTAGTAACAATATCATATATATCAGAATTTAATGAAGGGAAACTGATGAATACTACTGGTCGTACGTAAGATGTAAAATACATGATTATGCGAAATTGCATATATATGACAGCAACAAGGTCATGGTTTTAATTTCTCTGTAATAGAGTGTTGTTTGCTTTTATATATATGATGTTAATATGCTATAATATTTTTACAGTATAAGAAAATAAAATGTGAGATTAGCTAGCCCATCTACATGCATGCTTAATTGGTGTTCTACATGGATTTCCATAATACATTTAGTTTTATGTCATTAGTACCACACCATCAGTCGTATATATATCTATTTGTTCAAGATAAATGAATATTATTTATCTCAAAAATTAAAGTACGAATGTATGCATGTATATTCTTGTTAAGATATGCGAAATATTTGACTACCTGTTCTTTAATTTGGGAAGTTAATTACACATGTAATTTGACTGGTGGACCACACGGCCGGTACTGCTGCATGTTTTATTAATTATTTTCGTAGAAGAAAAACGAATGAATAACATGCCTCTCACGCAGGTAAACATTGTATAGCATATAAAAGGTTTTTATTTATGGCACCACGCATTACTGTGTCCAGTAAAAAACATGATTTTTGGACATAGACATCAAGCAAACTTTCAAAACTTTTATATATAATTGCTTAATTGAATATATACATGATTCAAGAATGTAAAATTTTCTCAAAAAAATACTTCCAAACCGGAGGTGTTTGTTTCTTGTGGTCCAAATAAGTAGAACAAATAATGAGTGAATTCTAGCTAAAAAACAATACTAAGTGTACTTACTTGCTACTGCATACATGTTTCTATGCCGACTGAACTAATTAATGAAGCATTGCGTCGACTTGGGACCTATCAAAAGAAACAGTTCTCAAGGGCAATTACATCGTTCAAACGTCGAACTTGATCAGATGCCAATTATTCTTCTTCTAATAAATGTGTCAGATCGTCGTGTATCAAGATCTTAATTGATGAAATGGTTTATTCAAGAAAAATGATAGAAGTTGCAAGATAGCTGTAATGAATCGTTAGTTTGTGATGCAAATAATTAATTCTAGTGGATGAGTGACGAGAACAGTCAAGGTCTATTTGGTAGAGCTTAAATTCCGAGATTTATGTTAGATCTTGAGTTTATATTATAAAATAAAATAGTTTGTATTTTTATTTTTAGTTTAAAATAAAAATAGATGGCTTAACAAAATAAGATCCAAAACATTTTATAACTATGTTTAATGAGTTTTAAGAAATCTCGGATCTCAAAGTATACCGAAGAGAGCCTCAATTATTGAAACAAAGTCTAGCTAGCTAGCTAGGAAGTTAGAAGCATGTAGGAATCAACATCAAACAATCATTAATAAAACGATGTAATACTAGTGGATACATATAATTAGCTAGCACCGCCAAAATTAATTAATTGAGCCGGCCGACTGACTGGAAGTACATACATGTGTCGTTTTCTCTTGTGGAGATG
Organism: Zizania latifolia; assembly: GCA_000418225.1. NCBI lineage: Eukaryota > Viridiplantae > Streptophyta > Magnoliopsida > Poales > Poaceae > Zizania > Zizania latifolia. The sequence continues at coordinate 494,612 of KE372597.1, read as the reverse complement.
CAGCAGAGAGCAAGCCAAGCTATCAGAGAATTGTGGTGGAGATGGAATTGAAGCAGCATGTCACACAGTGACAGTGAAGTGGCTGCTAGCTTGGCACTGTGTATGTAATGCCCGGCCGGGCAGCATGCAGATCTCTTGTAGACCCAGCATGCGATAGGGCGCGATCGATCGATCGACCGATGGACACACATAGTATGCATGGACGAAACGAGTCGATTGCAGGTAGGCTGGTCGGCTGGGATTGGTACGTGATGTGACAAATGAATAAGCTCTTGCTAGGATTCGATCGATCGTTGCATGCCAAAGAAATTCGACCCAACGACCAACACTGCTGCATGCAGTACTAGCCCTACTGTTAGAATAAATATCAGTCCCTTCTCACTTGTTTTTTTTCATGCGAGGTCCATTCATTCTCTCTCTCTCTGACCATGCATGGGACAGTCTCCTGTAGTCCTATCCTCCTATGCATATGTTCATGCTTCAAAACTTCGGTTAGCATTACTTTTCTCTAATCATACGCGTTGTATATATGAGGTAATTAAGATTATGCTTATATTATTGGGGATCAAGATGCAGATATGATGTTTAATTACTAGTTAGGCATATATTAATTTGAGAAAATTTGCTTCCTATCCGGTCAAAAAAAAAAGCACGCTGTCCGGACAACTTTCAAAACTTTAAACATCTGCAGTATGTTTTATAAAATATTGGATTAGATGTATGAAAATCATGCATACATGTAAATTTATCTCGAAAAATACTTTTATTGTATCATAGTATATATTAATGGATTTACAAATATATATGTTGTAATGAAAATTAATAGTCAAAATAGACACTACTATGAAAATACTTATGGTCAAATCAGACTTTCTATATATAGATGTTTGGTCATATGTTTGTGATCCAAAGCCTATAAAAATATTTCATTTTTCCACAAACTGTCGGTTAAGTGTGGCCTCTTAAGACGGTCACCTAGTGAAATGAGCCAATTTCTATAGATTATGTTATTAATTATACCATCTGTAGGGATTGATTTCTTAGTGAGAGATGTGATTTCCACCCTTTTTACTACTAGATGATTTCTCTTCTAAACCGCCTATATAATGAAAGAGGACGTATGGAAAACTTTTTTTATTTAAAAGTAGTGACTGCCGGGGATATGACCCCTGGGTACCCCGTGATAGGTTTATCAGTCTAGACTGAGAGTAGGCCAAGCTCAGTTTTAGAGTCCAGTATGGTCCATGTAGATGGGTTCGATTCTGATAAGACATATCAGAGCCATATCTGGAAACCGAACACTATAATCCGGTATGAGGAAATATACTTGTACTAGGATCTTTATAATTAGAAATAGACCTGAGTTCGGTATGCAATCCCGGGTATTTAGGAACCGACTTGGGATAGAGTCCTGGGATTGTTGGGCTCGCCCCTTGATTATATAAGGGGGCGAGGCATCCCTTAGAGACATGCTTTCACATTTTTATGCTTTCAGGCTCTTAGCGCTTTAGGCTTTCATCATATTATATTGCATAGACAATCATCAATCCACCAAAGCACAAGACGTAGGGCTATTATCTTTCAAGAGGCCTGAACCTGTATAAATCTTGGCTCTGTTTCTTTAGAGTCGACTATAGGACTCGAGAGTACAACTCTTCCCTACCAATCTATTTACCACCTTGGTTATTCTCGTAGGTGGACTGATCGACAATACACCGACAGTGACACTACGAGAAACAGGGTCGCATATTTTCGCTGTATATACACAAGTAAATTGAAATGAGAGGTGATATATATATATATAATAATGGTTTTATTACAGCATTGTTCATCCCTCAGCTGGGCTCATGCCGGCTCGTGGAGTTGCAGACCGTGCAGTATACATGCTGGGTATGGTCCACCTTATTAATTTTACAGCTCTCTCCATCGATCGATCGATGCATCGATTGGCATGAAGTGCAGCAAGCAACAGCGTAAGTACCTGCTGTCTCCGTGATAACAAAACTCCACATCCTCTTGACCTGTCCCTCAAAAAGACATACACGGCATCAATAATGAAACAACCCCTTGTCCAAACCATGCATTAAATTTGCTTTTGTCCTTTTTATTAGTTTATTGTAGTACTACATGCATGTTTGATCTTTTAAAAAATACTACCAGAGAACTAGCCTTTCATCTAACTTTTTTAGTATCTATTCTAATTCGAGCTGATACCAAAAGTGGCCTGCAAACATTAAAAAGACACAAAAATTCATCGGGAGTTATAATCGGTAGTAAAACTTCTCTTCAGTAACACCACTCGGTATTAATATGTCTAGTTTCAGGTGGTCTCCCTATCCGGTACTAGAGAGAAGACTTTTAGTATCAGTTAGGGACCCAACAAGTACTAACATATCTAATATCAGGTAGAGACACTACCTTGCTCTGGAGAGAAGACCCCATCCGGTACTAATACTAATGCGTCCAGTTAGGTTTCTACACCTGACTGTTCGTTTGCCCCTTTAGTACTAACTGATAGTTTCAATCGGTGCTAAAGGATAGGCTATAAAAGGAACCACTGTCTTAATAGAATCAACCACAACCATCACCTACTCTTTCCATATGTAGCCAGGGTTTGAGAGGACGAGGAGTTCATACCACATCCTAGAAGATTATGAGCTTCTGAAATGTAGCTATGTAAACAATCGTGAAGGTATGTGCTTGGTTACATTTCACAAGCTTCATAATAAGCCAGTGTTGTGAGTTCGAGAGATGATGATGAGTAGTTCATGCGGAATATGTATCCTGTGGAATATAACCGTGTATAGTCATGAATAGACGGTAGGCTTATCGCTATATACGGTTATATCCATATGCTTCATAATAAGTTAGTGTGATGATTAATAGTTGAGAAGTCGTTGATGTGATGAATCTGCCACAACCATCCTCTTCTCTCTTCACACTCAAACTACTAGTAGATTAAGCAGCCAGTGGGATATATAACCAAGTGCAACCTTGAAAGTCTCAAGCTTATGGTTGTCCGTGGTTATATCTCGTAGTCTTCTAAATAAGCTAGTACGAGGGGAGTTCCAGAGATCATGATCGTGATCAACAAAATTGTAATACTCGGTTCTAAATAAAAAATACTAAAATATAATTTTTAACCGTTGCTCTGATGGATGATCGGGTTCTATGGTTGCGTAGTGCCCGTCGAGTAGGTTCTATTTTTATATTTATTTATCGAAATTGGATTTCAGATGAGGTCGTAGCAGGAGATTGATTCTAGACCGTTAGATGGGTTGAGGGATATATATATAGCTCCCTCCTACAGATCAATCTCTGTTCTCCCATCACTCAGCCCACCATCGCCGCTCTGGACATGCGCCCTCTGCCCAACGCCGCCACTCCTAGCGCCTAGCCCGCCGCCGCCGCCTCTGCCCCCTCCACAGCGCCGATGCTGCTGGGCGCTATTGCCCCTCCGCACGCCACCGCTTGAGATTTCTCCCGCATCTTCTCTATCGGTTTCTCTAAGAAAACCATAGGTAAGGCTTGATCCCTCTCTGTAGCATATGTTTAAGAGTGATTTTGATGCCCTAAGTAGTGGTTAAGAAGAATTAGAGAAGGGGTTTGGGCGTTGAATTTTAGATTGGACGCTTACAGTACAGGCAGATTTATAGGGTTTCTGTATTTAGATGATTAGTCAGTTAAATTGATTTTTCCTGCAAAAACGTATAATTAGAAATTGTATATATCGTTATTATCTATCATCTGGTAAAATTTGGCATCTTTTCATTGGACGGTTTAGGATAAATCGATGTTTAAAGTTAGGTATGTATTTTCTGACGAATTCTGGACAGTAGTACATTGATCTATTTTTCGAGAGGATAAATGGCAGAATTAGTTTTGTACCTATATACAAAGTTGTAGATCTTTTTCTAAGATTTCCAGATTGGTAAAGTGTGCATTGATTGGATAATTAGAACTCGAGATATCTTTATTTTTCTATCAGCTATCTGTTTTATCATCAGAAATCTTAGTCGAAGTTCAGACTTTGATTTGTCTATCTTAATGGATTTTTATATACAAGTTTATAACTATAAATTTGTATCTCATATGATTGTCTATATTTCCATGAAGTTTGAGTTTTTTCTCATGTTCGGTGTAGCGGCTATAAAATTGTGAACTGTCATTGTCTAAATTTTAGACAGTTTTTGAAGCCTGTTTTCAAGTATAAAATATGCCATCTGAATGATAGAATTACAATGTGATTAAACACGAGAGTGGTAGGTTATTTTCTGTAGATGCCCAAGACTTATTTTATTTATTTATTAAGTTTGGGTTAGCGATTTGAAAGTTACGTCCAAAACAATGAAGGACCTACGCTTTTAGCATTTTATCGGGATGTCCGATGTTTCGGGTTTTAAAGTTTTTATATCGAATAATAGTAGAGCTTATGTGCGGGATAGTCTTCTGTGTGTTGTTTTATGATTTAGATGTGGAGTCTTCTGGCAAAGCGAGTGAAAATCCTGGTTATCGCTACGGTTAAGGCAAGTACATGACGAACTATTTATTTGTAATGAATGAATCAATTTACTCTACTTTCCATAATTATGTATGCATATAATTATGTATGCTCTCGATGTTTAGTTTCTGATTTTATACTTCAAATTAGTTTGAAATTATCGATGCCATTCATATTTTAATATTCCGGATTCTTATTCTATTCAAGTAATTCAAGCACCAAGCATAGCCATGGAGTATTAATTATTTTTTCATTCAGGATCCTATGAGTAAGCGCTGGCCCCGCTTACTCGGCTTACCTGTAATGTTAAAAGGATATTCATATGTGCCTGGGATGGGAACTACTACTTCAATTTGAGTCTATTCATTTTAGACAGAAACAATGGTTTCTGATTTATGCCTGCCTGAGATGGGAATTACAACATCTGGACTTCTGATTTGCCAAAACACGAAGATTGTTTTGCTGGTTTCTTAATTCAATTGCACTGTGTGTCTTTTTTAGTTTTATATTGTACTTACTGAGTATTCTTTACTCACTCTTGTATTTTATTTAGTTTTTAGGTACTCAATGACAAGAGCATCTTGGATCAGGGTGTAGCACCTTCATCACACGTTAATTTACATGACATATATATTTTAACTTAGTTTTAATGAGTAATATAGCTTAATTTGTGCTTTTAGACCCTTGAGTCATTATTCGTGTTATAGTTTGTCTTTGGGATAGTTTGCGGTGCTTGGTTATAGTTTTGAAGTTGTGGTTGATTGGATATGATAAAATCTTATAAACTGCCTATCGTGGATGTCCATATTATAGGGGAAACTCTGCTGAAATTTTAAATAAACTTTGGACTTAGATAATTTTTAGTGTTTGGTGTGGCATCTCGGGTATATGGATACCAGAGATGTTACAGTTGGTATCAGAGCTTAGGCTTTAGATTTTAGGGAAAATAAAGATTAATTTGACACGCATGCACATATAGGAAGGTTATGAGTTCATATAACTTGTATACTACTTGATTTTAAAGTGCATATGGTTATAATTCCTTTATTCCTTTGATGTTTGATGTGGTATGTTGCTAATCACTTAATGCCTGATACAGCATGTTATTTATTTGTTGTATTGATTCTCTGATGCGGTTGATACCATTACTCTTACGGGTAATTGAAATTGATGTTCCACTTATTTTAGTTGTATGTAAATTTGTTAGCTTCTCGCCATGTTCTTAAATAATTTGTACTTCGTTATGGTGCCATAGTAATATGTGCTTGAGTCGTGACGTTGTCAAGATGTTTTATTATAACTTTGGTCTGTAGGACTCAATGTTTCTTTATGCTTATGTGTAGTGAGTGTAATATGGCTTTGTATGTTGGTTGAGTGATGGTATTATGTAGTGTATTCCCTATAATGTTGAGTGAGATGGACGACTCTTTGTGTTATAATTGAATCATCTATTTTTGAAGAAAATGGTTGAGTGATGGATTGATTGGCCACTATGTTGTGCACCTTAACTACCCGCTCTTGATTTTTTTTGGATGGGAGGATTGTTATGTGCCTTGTCTCATAGCTAGAGTGGTGACATGTCAACTTGATGTTAGTACTGAATGTGGTTTTCCTATGGAGTAAAGGCAATGTTGTGCCGACCGTGGAGCCATGAATAGAGTAGAACTCAAGTGGACCTATAAGAGGATCTTAATGGATGGGTCTAGCCTTGTTTATAAGGAATGTTTGCTTGTTGTTGTGAAATATAGTTTCTAAGAGTGAAAGTTGTTGATTTATATGTTGTCTTAGATGCACAATGTGTTTCTTGTGTCTGAAAGGGCTTGGTAGTTTTTTTCCTTGTATAATTTGTTTTCAGCGGTTGTAAATGCTATGTTTCGATCTTAGTGGTTGCATGTTAGTCTGGTTGATTGTTTGACAGTCTTGAATTTTGGTATG
>KE372597.1:412908-434885 GCA_000418225.1 Zizania latifolia | reverse complement strand
GGCTACGTTATCTATCCGATAGCGTCCAACCCCTCGGCTATGCAACGGTTGACCTTTAAGCCACAAGAGCTCCCGGCCTGCCTCTAGATAAAGCCCGGGGACTCCCCCAAGAAAAACACCGAAGCAAAAACCCCCGGGACTCCTTCCCGCGCTCGGGGACTAGGTCCCGGAGTACACACCGGCTATGCCCGGGGACCCGGACCTAAAGGATCGACGTCCACAAAACTCCCGAAAGGCCACAATTTAGACCCCGCGTCCAAATATCCTATCTGCACGCAGGCTCGGGGACTACACCTCACAGGTGCGCCTGAGCGGCGCCCCTGAAGACTTCACGGCATCAGCTCGTCATTGCTTCCGTTCGACCCCGACAAAACGTCCGATCCGCATTAACGAAGAGCTCGGGGACTGCTGTGGGGGATATACCCCCGGGTAGCTCACAGACCCCATTTCTGGCTAATGGGCCAGGCAGAGGGCCCATCAGGCCCGTCATACCAACCCCGCCTAAGCCAGCCGAAAGCAGCGTGGCACATTAAATGCGACGCGATGCAAAGCGGTCGGAGGCTCTAGGCGTGACAGGTGCATAGGGCTGCCGGGCGGCGTCAGACCAGGGAGCAGTTGGAGAGTAGGCAGCACGTCGCGTCCCATTAGGGCGTGCTGCGTCCGATCAAGCCGTGCTACGTCCGTCAGAGCGTGCTGTATGATAGGTTAGACCCAACGGGGGTATAAATAGCCAGGGGTCCCGAGCACGGGATCCCCACGTTGACACGTCGAAACAGCGCCCAAGACATCTCCAAGCAAATCCACGCACACACGCTCACATCTTCTTCGATCGAGAAGGAGAAGAGCAACCCACTGCTTCCTGGAGCCCTAGCTCTTGTAATCCAAAACATTGTAATCGTCTTTCTGGCTAGTGAAACACCCCACCAAACTCACAGTGGACGTAGGCTCATTACCCTATCGGGGGGCCGAACCACTCTAAATCTTTTTATCTCTTGGCCAGTCCTATTCTCACGGGCTCGGTAACCATCGAGGTCTTGAGTGCAGCGCTTCCCTACAATACAAATCACCTCCACGGGCACCCCACGAGAAGGGCTGCTCGACCACCCGTCGACACCTTTAGTGACGGGTTATACTCTGATCCATCACTAATGGGGGTGCCCCATCTTTAATGATGGTCCGCACTACGATCCGTCACTAATAATACAGCATTACCGACGCATGTAAAATAGTCCGTCACTACAAGTGTATTACTGACGCGCGTTATTGATCTGTCAATAAAGCTCCGTCACTAAATATCGTTTCTGTAGTAGTGAATGTGATATGAGCATCTATAAAATATGATACATGTTAAGTGTTTGATTAGATAGATGTGATGAGATAATTTATTGTTTGGTTAAATAAATATAACTAGATGAGTTATGCTTAAATGTAGTTGGGCCCTACTTATCATATATATTTAACTAAAATATAATTATACAATATTTTATTTTGTAGATTAAACTATAATAAATACAACTGTACAATTGGATCGCAAATTGTATAAATGGTTTAGAAAGAAAAATCATTTAAATATGTGTAAACAAAAAACTAAACTTATCCCAATCAATCAAGAGGAGCTGGTACATGATCTCATCCAAACTTAAACAGCAATTTTTTTCTAAATTCTTCTATGTATATCAAACGGTCTGGATGTTTCTTTGATACGATAATTTTTAATTCTTCAGAGTAAATATGATGGTCTGCTTATTAATAGATACTCCATAGTAGATAAACCTTGTAAGAAAGAAAAAGATCCACACGTCCTGTTCAGTTGGTCACATCATGTACGAGTACTATCTGTAGTGTGGCTGGAAGAGCGACATTTGAAGCAGATATTTGGGGTTTCAACGCAACCGCTGTCTGGACTGTGGAGACGATTGCCAGAGAGAATTACTGATACATTCATATTTCAGCCTTATGACTTTAAATAAGCTTTTAAACGGTGTGTTTTTTTTAAAAAAATTATCGAAAAAATTATTTATTAACTTATTTTATTAAATTTATCTGTTTGAAGTATCGTTTAGTTTTTACAAATCAACTTCAGGTCGGACGTTCCTGAAGCTGAAGCGGCAAGCAGAATTGCAGATGCAGCCGCAGCGCAGCTAGTAAAAAAAAAGCAAAGCGTCTAATAAATAGGCAACCCAATCCACAAACTCATCCATCCGTCTGACCAGCCATGGCCGCCGCCGCGCCGGCCTTCCTCTTCCTCTCCCCTCCCGTCGGTAAGTTTCCCGCGGTCAAGACCAGGACCAAGCCCTGCGCCTCGTCCTCTTCGTCGCCGTCGCTCGCCGACCAGCTGGAGCCCATCTCCCGCGCGCTCCTGCACGGCAAGCCCACGCCCACCCAGCACGCGCCGGACCCCACCTGGGTAAACCCCTCCAAGCCCAAGCCCACCGTGCTCTCCCTCCGCCGCCACCGCCGGCGCTCCCCCTCGTCGCACCCCTCCTCCGCACCGCTCCAGCCGCTCCTCCGCGACATCCGTGCCCTCCCTGAAGACGCCGACCTTGCCCCTACCATGGACGCCTTCTTCCCGCCGGCCTCCCCGCCCTCCACCTCCGACGCGCTCCTCCTCCTCAACTACCTCCACCCCTCCTGGTGCAAGTCTCTCTCCCTCCTCACCTGGCTCCGCGCCCTCCCCGATGGCGCCTTCCCCGTCGACACCATCCTCTTCAACGTCGTCCTCAAGTCCCTCCGCGCCGCCCGCCAGTGGCCCCACGCCGAGCGCCTCGCCTTCGACATGCTCGCTTCCGGCGTCCCCCTCGACAACATCACCTACTCCACCCTCATCACCGCCGCCCGCCGTTGCCGCCAGTTCGACAAGGCCGTCGAGTGGTTCGAGCGAATGTACGCCGCCGACGGCGTCCTCCCCGACGAGGTCACCTACTCCGCCGTCCTGGACGTCTACGCGCAGCTCGGCATGAAGGAGGAGGTCCTCGCGCTCTTCGACCGCGCGCGCGGCAGCGGCTGGAAGCCTGACCACGTCGCCTTCGCCGTCCTCGCCAAGATGTTCGGCGAGGCAGGCGACTACGACGGCATACAGTTCGTATTCAGGGAGATGCGCGAGGTCGGCCTCAAGCCCAACATCTTCGTGTACAACGCGCTGCTGGAGGCGCTGGGCAAGACCGGCAAGCCCGGCCTTGCGCGCAGCCTGTTCGAGGAAATGACCGCCGAGGGCGTCGAACCTAATGCGCGCACGCTCACCGCGGTGGCCAAGATATACGGGAGGGCGCGCTGGGGCCGCGACGCGCTCAACCTCTGGGAGCAGATGCGGGAGAAGAAGCTGCCCGCCGACAGCATCCTGTGCAACACGCTGTTGAGCATGTGCGCCGACGTGGGGCTAGTATCGGAGGCCGAGCAGCTGTTCGACGAGATGAAGGACCCGGAGCTGAGCGACGTCCCGAAGCCGGACAAGTGGAGCTACACGGCCATGATCAACATCTACGGGAGCGACGGGGACGCGGACCGCGCGCTCCAGCTGTTTGCGGAAATGGTGGAGAGCGGGATCGAGCCCAACATCATGAGCTACACCATCGTGATCCAGTGCCTGGGGAAGGCGGGGAGGATACGAGACGCGGTGGAGGTGCTCCAGTCCGGGATAGCCAAGGGCCTCAAACCCGACGACCGCCTCTGCGGCTGCCTGCTCTCCGTCGTCGCACTGAGCAGCGGGGAGGACACGGAGATGGTGCTCGCCTGCCTGGAAAAGGTGAACAGAAATCTTGTCAAACTCATCAGAATGCTCGGCGATGACGGAGTGGGAACGGATGACCTCAAAGCCGAGCTGAAAGGCGTGCTGAACGCCGCTTCCCCGGAGGTGCGGCGGCCGTACTGCAACTGCCTGATCGACATATGCCGCAACCATGGGTTCCCTCGTGAGAGGGCAGTGGAGCTCTTCCGCCTCGCCCACCACTACGGCTTGTACTCCAAGATCCACACGAGGAAGGAGGAGGAGTGGTCGCTGGACCTGCGGTCGCTGTCGGTGGGCGCGGCCAAGACGGCGTTCGACGAGTGGATGAAGACCATCTCGGAGCACGAGGCTCTGCCGGAGTCCCTCAGCGTGTACACCGGCTCCAGCACCCACAAGTTCGCGCAGGGTCTGGCCACCGCCTTCGCCGCTCACCTTGAGCAGGTGGCGGCGCCCTTCCGTCCCAGCGAGTCCCAGCTCGGCAGCTTCATCAGCAGCAGGGATGATGTCGTCTCTTGGTTGAAGAACACGGATCGATCACATGTTTAGCCTTTAGTGAGTGTGTGAGTAGGACACTGCTATAGTGCTATGACTATGGAAATGAATTTTTGTTTTGTTTTGTTTTGTATTCAAGTTAAATGAAAATTTTGCATAGGCCGCACGCCAACGAGTATGGGCTGTCCAAGTCCAAATGTAAAAGAAGCCCATGACTGACTCCTGTTTTCCCCACCCCTTCCTTCCTCCTCTCTTCTCCCTTCCTCTGATCGAGCAGGGGAGGAATCGAATCGTCGCCGGAGAGAGCGACGTCGATCGGCAGGATGATACTGGCCGTTCTCTTCTCCAACTCCGACGGAAACATCCTCATCGAGCGGTACGCACCCCTCCCCTTTCCTCTACCGTCTCACTCTCACCTCCCTCCCGCCACCGCCAGATCTGCCACCGCCGACGCAATCTATGACCATTTCTACTGGTGAAAATAACAAGGGATGCTTGCACGCGGGCGCTGGATCTTGCAGCTTCCATGGTGTTCCCGCGGAGGAAAGGCTGCACTGGCGTTCTTTCCTCGCCAAGCTTGGTGCCGACAACCTCAAGGGCGCCAAGAACGAGGAGCTCCTCGTTGCCTCCCACAAGTATGCTGCCGTTTTTTATTATCACCATGACCATCTTTGGCTCCTCGCTTTCTAATTTCTGTTACGTCATAGATCGTCGTGACTCGTGAGCCTATAAACTGCAGGTCGCAATGCCGAATTTGTAGAATTAACCTTCAGATATCTTTAGGATTGACCATGTGTTACAGTAAATAAGTGGAGTAAGGAGGTTTTTGACTATTTGCCACCGTGCGAAGGATGGGCTTTGCCGATTTGTCACTCTAAACATTTGATTCAACAAATTGCCACTCCAAACTTGATCAAAATGCGGCAATCAAGGTGGCAGTGTTTGGAGTGGCAATTTAGCAAATCAAATGTTTGAAGTGGCAAATCAGCGAAGCCTATCTTTTGGGGTGGCAAATAGTCAAAAACCTCGTGGAGTAAGGCGTATCAATTGGAGTGCTAATTCCATGGTTACCATGAATTTACTTTTCAGTGTATGTTGTCCTTCTGAATCATGCTTGTCCTCTCCTACAAATTCGTTGCTCGTCCAAAACAGTAGATTGTGGCTCCATTTTCAGGTCTGTGTCCATTGTTTATACCATGATTGGGGATGTCTGCCTGTACATTGTTGGCAAGGATGAGTACGACGAACTTGCTTGTGAGTGTTGAGCCTATGATATTCTTTTCCTTGTGTGAAGCTCCGGTTTCTAATTGTACTGACTAATTTCACAGCATTTGACTCACGGTTGATATCGTGCGTCTGTTTGCAAATTGTAGTGGCCGAGGTGATATTTGCTGTCACATCAGCCGTGAAGGATGTGTGCGGAAAACCTCCTACCGAGCGCCTCTTCCTTGACAAATATGGGAGGATCTGCTTGTGCCTTGATGAGATTGTTTGGAAGGTACAGTTTAGGGTTGATATCAATCTGGTCGCCTGGCGCCATGTTGCACTTTGAGATTCATGACGGTGTTGCACTTTAGCCATTATGGGTTTGTGATGTTTTGACGAGCTGTGGGTGCTTTGCCATCGCCAAAAAGTGGTTTCGCTTATTTGTCATTCACACGTCATTGACTTAAATAGTTACACGTTATTGTCTCGGTGGTTTCGCTTATTTGTCATTCACATGTTATTGTTTTGGAGTGACATCACAGTCATTTTTGCGCTGTTGATGCAGGGTCTGCTGGAGAACACGGAGAAGGACCGAGTCCGGAGGCTGATAAGGCTGAAGCCGCCCGTTGAGCCATGATCTTGATAGATGTTTGTGTGTTTTGCTGTAATCTCATTTCGGTTTGCTAGAAGGAATTATTCATACTCAGTTTCGATACTGTGCTGTATGATAGATGGCTTAGTTCCCTGAAGATCATCTGCGTGTGCATGACAACATTTTGCCACTGCATTCTACAGTTCTACTAATCCAGTCCAATGTTTATGGATGGATCGCCATTTGCAAATGCGAGAGCTGCAGTGCACGTGCCCTGGCTCACATAAAAACTTTGCATTCTTATCGTCTCCGTCTCTCTCAATGCTGATGACAAAATCTGGTATCTTGTATGTGCTGAACGATTTTTCATCGATCGGTTCGTGAAAAGAGCACCTGACCGTGGACCGAATCTGCTTCACCTTCAAGGAAATCGATTCCTTTTGTGATTAATTCCTTTCTAACAAGAAAAAACAAAAAAAAATGTTGTTTCTGCTTCGAAAAGTGGTTTATTTCCCTTTGTGACTAATTCCTTTTCGACAGAAAAATAAAAAAGTTATTGAGATAGGAAGAGTGTATCTGTATAGTTTATGTAATAGAGTCACTTTGGGCTGTCTGATGACTTTTGTATATTGGATTGTCTTCTTTTTATGTACATTATGTATGAGTATATATAAAACATTTATCGGGCCGTCTTATTTTTATATACAATACGTATAAGTATATACAGATGGAAAACAATATATCTTGTAATGTTGGTGCAGATTTTATCTATTATTTTCCAACTATTTTATGCTTGTAATGGCAGTATAGATTTTCGTACCTTTTTGAAATCCTCTGTGTGCTTGCTATAATGACGGGTTGGCTATTTTTTCAATTTTTTCCTTGGTTTTTTACTCAGGTATGAACGTGGTTTCTTATGTTTTGATTTTTGATTTTTCTCTGTTTTTCTGGATTTTCTATTTTTTTTAACAAATTTGGCTCCTAGTGAATTTTATCCACTGGATTTAATTTGTATATATGGAAGCCGGGGAAATATCTAGTTTGATATGTGTCAATTCTTGGTTAAAGGCCCCGATCCTATTTAATCCTATCTAAGATCCCGTTTGGCACAGCTTCAGATCTATAATTTTTTTAGAACTGCTCAAACATAACTCTAAGAAATCCTAATCTGGAGTTGTAGATGGATTGAGAATATTTTGAGCAATTTAGATTTTATTTTAAATTAAAAATAAAAGTTTAAACTATTTTATTTTACTATATAAACTTTAGATCCAATATGAATCTTAAAGTTGAAGCGGTACCAAATAGGTCTAAGTCAGAAATTTCTCCCGAACTCACGTCTATCGCGTCGTTGCCGCCGCCTCTTGTCATGCTCTATCACCGTCGTCACCTCCCCTGCTACAAAATGTCGTCGCTTCCTCTCCTCCTACAAGACGTCGTTGTATGGTTTTTTCCATTGTTCTCTTTGGCAAGGCGCCCCTCCTACAAGACGTTGTTGTATGGTTTGTTCTCTTTGGCAAGGCGTCGCCACTGACGGTTCATCCTCTCTTGTGATCCGCCGATGTCACCGTCGCTTCGTGCTCTCTTGCAAGATATTTGATATGATATTTGCATCGCTCAATAAGCTTTAAACAACTGGTTAGTTTTAAAATATTTTTTATCACTATATCATAATTTTTATTTACATTCCTATTTTTTAAAGATTTTTCATATTTTTAAAATGTTTTCTATATTTTTTCTATTTTGTTGTATTTATAAAAAATGATTTTTGGCGTAAACCGATCAATTATGCTAACCGATTTAGGTTTTGGTTTAGATGCAAGAGAGATAATTCTTTTATCATATCATATGATTATGCTGATTTGGTAGTGATAAAAATGACAAATTATAAAATAACTTTTTAATGTAACATATATGTAAGAATACATTTGAAGAGATAGAACATTAGAGCGGCAGAAAAATAATTTCTTTAAGTTAAATGATATTTACTCTTTTTGTCACACTTCGTGTGTATGACAATTAGAACAAAGATCACGCCTCATATGCTCCAATGGAAGAAAATAGCGAATAACGTCAACTTATATATAAGAGCAAATCTCCCTTCTCTCGCGGCCCCGCCGCCGCCGGCTTCTTCCTCCCTCTCCCTGCTCGCGCCACTACCCCGACGAGTGACGACCCCCACTCCCTCTCCCGTGTCGATCTCTCCTCATACCCTACACCTCGATTCGTACGGACTGCCCTAGGGGTTCCGGGATGCCGGCCGGCGAGGGCTGTGCGCCCCGGCGCGGGTGATCTCTCTCACGCGGGGAGCCCTTTCACGCCTCGTCTCCTAGCCCTTCCCTTCCCCGGCGCTCATGGCTCGCAACAAGGTACGCCCGCCTCCTCTCGCCCCATCGCTCGCACCCCTGCTTCCTCCTCCTTTCATGCCCCCCTTCCCTTCCAAATAAGCGCTTCCTTCATCGGTTTTCTCCCCTGTCCTAGGGTTTAGCCGAAAAATAACCAGAAATCGAACCCATCCCACTGATCCCCCACCCAGATTGATTCTGTGTGTTTCAAAAAAGGGAAGGAGAAACTCATTCTCAGCTGCCAATATGTAATACCATTTTTGATAGTATTTTATATTTTCCAATTAATTAATTACTGTAGGAAGCATTGGTTTTGCTATTGGATGTTGGGCCATCGATGTGTGGCGTGCTGCAAGAAGTTGAGAACATCTGCTCCACGCTTGTGCATAAGAAGGCAAGCACAATTCCCAAATTGAAATGCTACTACCTGCAATTCATTGTAAACAATCATTTCTTCAAGCTAATCCCATGCCTATTTTGTTTTACACTCTGCAGCTAGTATATAGTAGGAGTGATGAGGTTGGTGTTGTCCTTTTTGGAACTGAAGGTATAGTTACATGCATTTTTCTGACTAAACTATTGCTTGCACTGCAAATGTTCTCTATTGGTTTTTTCATTAGATACATTGATCGAGTATATGGTTAACAATGGAAAAGGATAAATACATAGTTGCCTCGAGCAAGTATGTCATTAACAATGTTGAAGGATCAACACGCTAATATTTCCTCTCTCATACATCTTGTCTTGTTAAAGATTTCTTCTGAATTCACTATGTACAATAGATCTACCTACCCACCAATATTTGAATTCCTTTACTTGAGATTGAGCACCAGCCAAGAACATTGTCTGGGTGACAATCTTTGTTGCTTCTAAAAGTTACATGGCTGCTCGATTTATCTTTATTTGTACAGAAACATGCAATGAACTTGCGAAGGAGCTTGGGGGCTATAAGCATGTGGTGGTTGCACGCGATATTAAAGTTGTTGACGAAGGAACAACACATGCTCTACAAAACCTTCCAAGAGGAACTTCCCCTGGTGATTGTATCCATTAACTGCACTAGTTGCTGATGTTTGGTTTCTGATTTATTACCGCATTTTCCATAACTATTACTATTAGCACACAGCTCTAATTTTGATTTTCATTTTGAAGCATTTTTTCTTTTGTACTGATGCCTACATGTGCATGTGCTATATCATATATGTGGCATTGGAGATTAAATTAGTATTTCTCAGTCCATCATGATTGAAGTGTTCACATCATGAAGAGTTCCCTCTGTTGTGATATCGCCATTCACACTCAACATTTCCAAAGATTTGGCCTTGAATAGGAGTGCATGGAGAGAAGCTATTCATGTGTCTGAACTTTGATTAATGGCTCCTGTTGGGTTTCAACTCTAGCCTATCCCAACTTGTTTGGGATTGAAAGACTTTGTTGTTGTTGTTGTATATAGCAATTCTTGCCTATGGATTTGGAATATGGCAAAAAAAAATCATATTGGCTTCGTCTGCATCTTTTATTGCGTTTCCTGTCTTTACGCCATATAGTTTTGTTGAAAATAGTGATGTTTTAACTTTTAACATGGTCATGTTTTATATTCTTGTGGAGTCTGGTCAAAATCAGATAGTGGAATACCTTGACTAAGGCAAGTTCTGGATGCTGTTGTTGTTGGTTTGGATATGCTGATAAGAAAATTTGGAAATGCCAAAGGAAAACAGCGTCTCTGTCTAATCACTGATGCAAAACATCCATTAAGAGACCCACCCCAAGGAACAAAAGAAGATCAGGTGGACACTATTGCAGACCAGATGAAAAGACACGAAATCAAGATGGACTGCATTGTTTTCAGAGAATCTGGAGTTTGTCACAATGCTGTAATGGATGAAAACGACCAATTATTATATCACTTCAGAGAGAGGTCAGTAGCAAAGGTAGTCCAGGTTGACAGCCCAACATCACTATTAGGTGCTCTCAGGACTAGAAATGTACTTCCAGTTACTGTCTTTAGGGGAGACTTGGAAGTGAGCTCTAACTTTAAAATCAAGGTGAGATATTTTTTCATAAAATAATTCATGTAATGTTTGTCAGTTAGAGAAGATTACATTTGTTCTGGTTCAGTTTGCAATTTGATTTGATGCCTTTGTGAACAGGTGTGGGCCTATAAGAAAACATCTGAGGAGAAATTTCCCACTTTGAAGAAGTATTCTGATAAGGCTCCTGCAAGCGATAAATTTGCCTCTCATGAAGTCAAAGTGGATTACGAGTACAAAAGTGTTCTAGAACCAGATATGGTTGTTCCACCAGATCAAAGAATCAAAGGATATCTTTATGGTCCACAAGTTGTTCCTATATCATCTGCTGAATGGGAGGCTGTCAAGTTCAAACCTGAGAAAGGTGTGAAGCTTCTAGGTTTTGCAGATAGATCCAGCATATCGCGGTACTCGATATCCTTCAGCTTGTTGTCTGGCATAAGACATTGTTCTTTGGAACTTATTGATTTGTAGTCATTAGCGTCATTTATGCATTATCATTTGTTTTCATCAACCATAAATCTAGACTTAAAGCCTATGCTGTATGTTATCATTAGTTTCTGCATTATTGTTAGCTTAAGCTGTATGCTATGATTGCTATCATTTATCATGTCGTAAAGCCCCTTGGGATGAATATGTTCGGAATTGGAGATGGTCAATGGTGACTACATGGAAACTATATATGAATGTGTCCTCTGATTCGATCAATCAATCCATAATCCTTACATGTAAAGCGTATGTGTAGGTGTAGATTACAATTACATAACCCTGATCTGTACTGGGTCAAAATTTAGATTATATTCAAGGAATGCCAGGGGGCTCAAGTTCTAAAAGCTAATATGTTTTCCTTGTCTGAAAGTATCTCAGTTTCAAGTGTGTAAAGATAAAGTGCTCTAAACATATGTATGAGTTTACCTGTGAATGACTTTGCTATATTGCAGTTTTAAGACCCAGATATTAGTAATGGTGACACATTCCTCTTTTTCTACTTCAACAGGCACCATTTTATGAAAGATGTGTTCTCCTTTGTACCGGAACCAGGAAACACAAGAGCATCTGTTGCAGTTTCTGCCTTAGCTAGAGCAATGGATGAAATGAGTAAGGTTGCAATTTTACGATGTGTGTGGAGGCAAGGTCAAGGGAATGTTGCTTTGGGTGTATTGACACCAAACATTTCATCGGTGAAAAATGTTGTATGTACTTATTCACCCATAGCTTATACTTGTAGGGTTTGATGGATGATTATGTATATGCTCAAGCAATTATTTACTTTGCCTTGCAGCCAGATTCCTTTTACTTAAATATACTTCCATTTGCGGAGGACATCAGAGAGTTTCAGTTTCGGTCCTTCAGCAACCTGCCATCATCATCTCGGCCTACTGAGGAACAGCAGGAAGCTGCAGATAAACTGGTGAAGATGTTAGATCTTGCACCACCTGGAAGGGAGGAGATCCTCAAGCCTGATTTCACACCAAATCCCATGTTGGAGGTGTTATTCTTCCTTTCGATGTTCTGCTAGCTTAAGCTACTTTTCACCTTTTTGTTGGAGTATGTTCAGTAAAGATTTTTGCCTGGTAGGCAAGTCTAATCGATATGTTTTCTACTGGTAGTAAATATGCTGTCTGTTTAAAAGTTTAGTTCCATATTAGTAGTCATTCAAAAGAAAAACAAAAGGTGATCAACGGGATAGTAAGAACAGTAGGTGTCGATGACGTTGTGGCAGCGATAAGTCAATTTAAAGATGGAGGGTTATCTGGCTAATGAAAGAACTTGAAATTTATTTCTTTTTTTATAAGAAATCATATAAAATGCCACTGGAATCTTGTGCACGAGCTACCTATGTTTTGGTGATCATGAAGGTGCACTTAATGTATTTAGAAGGTGTAAATCTGTATGTAATTTAGTTTTTTTTCTTGCTTTAAGTTGTACACTTGTACTAGTAGGTTCTGATATCATTTGACATTTGTTTTTTTTACGTTTCTCTTTTGTGTATATTCTTTGTTTTGTTGACTAAGGTTCACTTCCCCCCTCCCCCTTCAGAGATTCTACAGTTTCCTTGATCTCAAGTCAAAGCAGCCAGATGCAAAGGTCCCACCAGTCGACAAATGTCTAAAGAGGATAATGGAACCTGATCCTGACGTTGTTGATTATCAAGCACCACTAATAAAAAATTTAGGCAATTCATTCGAGCTCAAGGAGAACCCCAAGGTTAAAAAGATTGGTATTTATGTTATTGTACTGATACAGTAATTTTGGGGAATCGTTAACTTTGCTTTGATTGATCACAGAAAAAGAAAGCACGGACACAAGACAGATTGATTTATGCTGGTGCAGATGATCAATCTAAATTATTAGAAGAACCTTCTGCGAAGCAGATTGGGGTTATGGGCATTCTATATCCTCCAACAGAGAAGGTTGGAGAGATTGGTGATAATAATCCTGTTCAGGATTTTGAAGCCATGCTGGCACAGAGGTCTAGCCCAGCGTGGGTTCAGAAGGCAATTGACGAGATGCAGAAGTATACAACTGCTTTGTTACAGAATTCCCGTGAAGGGGATGATTACCAAAAGGCACTGGAGTGTGTTGTTGCTCTTCGTAAAGCCTGCATCATTGAACAGGTAATCTTCCCTAGGGTTATTTCCATTTTATGACATAGTAGCGAGACATCATCCATGCCCTTTGTTTTGTTGTGAGACCTCGGAGATAAGTTTAAACATGCTTGCTTGATTGTAACTCTGCTCTTGTTTTACCTTAGGAACCAAAGGAATTCAACGTATTCCTAACTAACCTCTATGAGAGATTTAGGACGGTCGATGTTGCAAAGTTTTTTCAGCTCCTTTGGTCCAAGAATATTTCGCTTATAAACAAAGAAGAAGCACCTGACAGGCATGCTGCACAAAATTCTGTAAATATGGTTTCCTTTTTCCATTTTCGCCATTAAATTTCCCTATCTATGTGCATGCAGCGATGTGACCGAAGAGATGGCAAGAAGCTTCTACTTGAAACCCGAACCGTCCTCTCAGTAGCCGAGAGCGCAGCATGCATTGAGTTCTGAAGGCCTGGAAGCTGGGTAAAATGAAGAACTGGAAGACATCGTACTAATTCCTAACTTCTGTTTAGCTTACTCCAGTTAAAATGGTATTGCTATGCATGGAAGCACGGTTAATGGATAGCTGTGTCCACTGTTGTTTTGGATTGGATCCCAGGATACATGTTAAATTGTTTTGGCAAGGAAAATCCCAATGGAATCCAAAAGACTTGCAGCTGAGACGTCACAATTTTCCCCGGTAACAGAAGCTCAGAACCATAAACAAAGCATTTTCTGCAGCAGATATCCGCATTCTTGCGTGACAAATGTAACACTCTAGCTCTCTGCCTCATGGAAAGAACTAGTCTATTTCCTGAATTTATTCAATATCTGAGATTCTCAGCAGAGGCTCGAAGTTATAGCTACTTCTAAAATCTCAAATTCTAAATAATTTAGATTTTGAACTCATATTGTTAAACTTAATAGCTGTAAAATATAAAAATGAACTAGAATCTAGAAACTGAAACTGAGAAACACTAACTTCATTAGAATCTCACTAGCTGCTTATCAAAATCTGAATATTATCTAAACAGGCTCTAAATTCAACGAGATTCATTCGTACACCACGTTTTGGATCTGGAGTGCAACAACAAACTGAACTTGGGGATCTGAAGCTTATCGATGGATAAGAAGCGTAGCAGCATCCTCCACTTGCGCACTCCACGGCGATCTGAAATGCCTCCACAACCCACTTCACAATTTCAACCTACATCCAATAAAAATTGACTCCAGCTCTAATCAGAGGCAATCGCTGTTAAATTCCCTGGATTTTCAAAAGAAAGAAAAAGGTGCCGCATTCCTGGGATGAAAGGGAATGAAAGCTAGGTATAGAATTGATTCTTCATTCCACTACGAATGGAGAATAAATTCATTTGTACAGTGACTAGAAAGGTATCCAAGTGCAGAATCTCCAAAAATGTAGTGTTGAGAGCAACAACAGTGTGCTAGGAGAGATGCTGTTTTTTTATACTAACTGGAGCCACGAATAAAGTACCAGAGATCGCAGTGAACTTTCAACAAGGAAGCAATTCAACTATGGGGTTAATAACCAGTACAAAGTTTAGTTGACATGAGCCTTATAATACTGTAATAAAGTAGTCTAAGTGATTTAGATAGAGTTAGGTTATCACATTAGTCCAAAGATTACCGATTCTTCACTATTTCGCAAACCTTATCAATAGTGTCTTGTTTGGCTTAGTTAATAATTTAAATAAATCATGAAGCAAAGTCCTTCAAAACATCCAGCATAAATTTTCAGGGACATATTATGAGCATTTTACTATATACTGCAATCTACAACAAATACAACATAAAGAAAAAATAGACTCAATAAAGTGATCATACTGCATGCTTTAAGTAAATTCGAAATCATGGTAAAAAAATGAGCTCAAAGGTGCAAGTTTCACTATTACCATGGCAATCTATTCTACAATTATCACAGCATGTGCCAAAGCTGCTAGTACATGTCATAATTTAAACATAAGCACAGGGTGTCTCTGCATTTTCGACGAACAGGACTAAGCAATCAAGGCAGCAGGATTACACTGAAAAACTGCAAGCAGCGTAGCAGTCTGGAGAATTCCTCTGAAGTTAACAATTCTGTAGCCATTAGAATTGAGCAGTTCTCTTGGAGACTAGCATAGCTTTTCTGTTGAATGTCATCTTTCTAGTCCTTAAATCAGACAGTTAAAATCTGTTAAAACCCCTCCTGGCCATAGCATATATCCTTTTTTCTTTCATCTCAGACAGCACAAGAATCGGAATTTTAACAAGGAAACATTACATCATGTCTGGCAAAATTTCTTTATCCCCATCGCACCGAGTAAAAGGAATGTAAAATGCAGTAGGAGATGGCATGATACATCGAAACATAGCGAAGATTCTTGAGATTGTATCGCATACATGAAGCAAGCATTTCATTGCTTGACTGAACTGGATATGCATAACATGGAGTGGCAAAACTACACCCGCAACAGAAGGTAATTCCCACTTCAGTTAATTGTCCATATGGAACAGATGTGTGTTTCATTGCTTGACTTGGTGTAAACTACAATGGTCGAGGTAGAAAAAAGAACATGGCACTGATGCATACCGAACAAGAAAGACATCTTAAAGCGGATCGATGGAAAGCTTGGTGTTTGCCTGGAGAAAGATGCTGAGCTTCGATTGAGCATTGCGTCTCCGTCGTCACCTGTTAAGGTATCGAAAAAAAAGCAAGGCCTCTAAGAAATATTGTGGCGACTGAAGGGACGGCCTTGCCGGCAAAAGGGAAGAGCTTTGCTGCGGCACAAAGTGAGCAGGCAGCTAACTGTACCATTACCAGCTCGCCGGCGCTAACTCGCCTCCATTTCTCGGAATCAAAA
The DNA here is from genome assembly GCA_000418225.1 of Zizania latifolia. Taxonomy (NCBI): domain Eukaryota; kingdom Viridiplantae; phylum Streptophyta; class Magnoliopsida; order Poales; family Poaceae; genus Zizania; species Zizania latifolia. The sequence goes on along the minus strand of KE372597.1, from coordinate 419,045 downwards.
AGCCGGACTCCACCAGGGGCACAAATCGTTGATGAACAGTAGAGCAGGAAGCACTGGGAGAAGGACCCAAGAAAGCTCGGCACCTGAACCCGATACGCAGGGGGCGACAGCCGATCCTGGCGGCGGGGCGGAAATGGGAGCAGCCATCGATAGATGGCGGGAGATGGCCAACCGTGAACCTCGCTCGGTTGAGTTGAGAGAGACGGCGACTCGATTGCCTAGGGATCGCCATTTTCGCTTTGTCCCATTCCCACACCAATTCACTACTAACAAAAAAACGAAGACTTTGTTGTCATCAGTCATCACCAGTGAGCCATCTTAGTTTTCAGCACGAGATTATTACGATCGATTTGTAGCTCATCTTTGATGTTTAGTTTTGCGGTTCACATTTTTTTTATGACCGTGATGTTAAATAACATTAACTATTTGTGATGTTTCGTAAAAATATAAATTCCTTTAAACTCGTGGAGAAAAAAGAACAACAAAGTGATATGTCTAGTTTAGTATTATCAAAATGTTAGGAGCTCTACTCGTAGCATCTAAGGATGATATCCGGCAGCTGGATAGTGTACTTGTCAATCAATGCTTGTTTATCTCTAAGGTTATTACCACCTCATTGTTGTATTTTTTATTATAGACTTGCATATATTCAGTTTTGCCATTTCAAAAAAGTCCATTTTCCTTTTTTCCCGCTACTATTCATTAGCACATTTCACTTTTGCTCTTACTTTTACCTCGTGTTATAGACAACATTGTTGAGTGTTTTATTAAGAGTGCCACTTAATTATCATAGTTTAGTGGCACTGACAAAGGAAGATGCATTAATAAATAGGGAAAATGGATATGTGCCATCATGATTTTGCAAGCTTAGAGATTTGTCATTATTTTTTAACTATTTGTTATCGTGCCATTATAATTTCTACGTACTTTTTTCCATGCTATTCTCTATGTATTTTTTACGTTAGGCCCAACTGCAATCATCAGTATTTGCGTATTGCCAATTATGTCCCTGCCATATCTCATAACATAGTCCCTCATGAAATTTCCCCATTCCATTCCTCTGGTATTCCTTCAGCCGAACCCTAGCCCCTAACTCTCTCGACGACAGTGATAGGCAAAGCTAAGCGAGCATCTGGCCACTCAATGTCGACAATTAGGGATGGCGGGTGACATGGATAGGTGCCCATTCTAGATCTATTAACTTGATTGTGTGTTCGGTCTCAGCTTGAGGTCTTGCGTAGGATTGAAGCAATGTGTCTTGGTCCTGCTTAGGAATTTAACCATGTATTGTTTTGTTGGGCTTCGTTTTGCTGATAGGAGCAACATGTTCAGCCTAGAGATTACTGTTCAAGGGTTTTTGATGACTGATATACAAGATAGAAAAACTTACATTGATGGGACAATGATGAAGTGAGAGTTAGAGATAGGTTCATTCTCATTAGATTTGCTGATGAGTAGCACTAGAATGGATCTTGTCTATTAGAGGAATTGAGATACCTTCATTTGTGCATGACTACTACTCTGTGGCCAAATTCAGGGCATTATATGAAGATATATTGTTGTAACAATGTCACATAGGTCCCAATGGCCTATAGTTGATCTTGGATTGTAAGTTTGTTCACTATTGCAGAAAAGAGTAGCAAACAAATCTAAAGTCCAGAGATTTAGAGAAGTTCTTAAAAAGGCAAAAAAAGGTCAGCTACAACATATGTAAGGGCTATTGGTATTTTTTAGAGACTTGCAAACTAGCAGAACTAGCAAAGCATGGAGATTTGGCAACACAAATCAAAAGGTATGACATTTTCAAAGACTTCCAAAATATATTTATGTTCATCCTCGTTTGCATGAAGAGGCAATTGAATGATAAATGCGCCTCTTCTACAATAAAGAGGAAGAAATAGATAAAAAAAAGATCCTAAGAAAAAGAAAACTCCCATAAAGAAGAAACAAACTCAAGTAGTAAGTGTAAAAATGGATTGGATAGTTTCCATCTAGAACGCTTAAAAACAGGTACATATAGTGTTGGATCAGATAATTTTTGGGTAATTTTGGAAAGGGTTATGAATATGGATTTTTTTTTGGATACGGATACAGATAACATCGTTGGTATTTGACGGATACAAATTCGGATTCGGATAATCCGGATAACTCATATTCAGATTATCTAGAATAAAAAGTCCATTAGGCCTATTTTTATCCTAGATGTTGCTCGGGCCACTGCATCAGCTGCTGCCCCCACACTGCATCCCAGCGCTGCACCCTAGCATCGTGCCCCACACGTAAGAGAAAGGGAGTCGAAGAAAGGGAAAAGAGAGAAGAAAAAATCAATATTTGAAAATTTTAGAAATCTGAGGATTTTATGGTTGAAAAACCAACATTTTCTCAAGGATTTTAAAAAGGCAGGGGATATTTCAAAAGATTTTGGAATTCAAGAAATTTCTGAATTTGAAGAACATTTGTTGTCTAGACAAACAATTTTCTTGTTCTAATTAAAATCCATAACCTTATTTATATCTAATTCATATTCGATCCGTATTCATAGCCGATATTATCCATTTTCATATCTATATCTGGGGTATCTATTTCTGAATCCAAATCCAAGAAGAAATACGAAAACAAATATGATATCACTAATATCCGGTCGTATCCGATCTATTTTCACCCCTATCAAGCAGGAGCTGCTCTACCTCCTACACTGGTCAAAAATATGAGAAATTGGTTGGACATGTTACTGTAGTTTGTGGCAACCTATTTTGTATTATATGTCAATGCTGCTTAAGTTCTATATGAAGTAGTTATGCAATTCAAGTAAACCAAAATGTTATGACAACATGTTGAACAATTTAACTAAACTAAAATGTTTTGTCATGTTGAAATTTTATGTTAGGTTGTTTATGTAAAGTATGAAATAAGAATCTCTCAAATGTGAGCTTCCTATGTCATCCTATGAATATTTTTGAATTATGTAAGCGAAGCTAGAAATAACATTTCACAAGTAGCTAGACAAACAAGTTCAGATTTCACATAATGGTTCAACATGGCATTTCATCGCTATATTTTTCACTCCACATTACAAGCTGTACTAGCATCTTACTTCCAAGCTAGTGTGGCTAAGATGCCAACCACAACACCTAGGAATTGAAGGAAGCTAAGAAAAACACATTGTCTACTGCAAACAACTTCTTTACATGACACAATTGCTACTTCAGCTCTCCTATCTAGACCTTCTGATCGTAGATCTGTTGCCTCATCTCCAAAATATATTTTCACCTCTCTCTAGTGCCATCTAGTTCACCTTCCACAACCTCTCATGCTCACTCGACATTTGGAGTTTCTTCTGTTGCCTTGCAAAGGGTATTTCAGGTAGTTGCCCTCCCACCAAAAGAATCAACAAGTGTCATCATTTTGTTACACATCCTTGAAAAAAAATCAGAAAATGGACCCCAAACAACAACAAACAAGCAATCGGGAACCAACTTACAAGGAAATTGTTAGGACACTTATAGAAAATCTAATTCAAAGTTTTGGTTTTCTTGCTCTAGAGCTTAATCACACAAATGCAGCATTGTGGGCAATCAATAAGAGGAATCCACCTTCCTTGAAACGATCTCTTGCTTACTGACGATGATTAGGCCATCATTGGACTACCACTCGTCAAAAACCTAGACATGGAACAAGACCAATGATTATCTTCCAATGACATACATGACTGACGCATGCTGAGCTCCACTTGTCATCGCCGTTGAGAATGCTCTGCCCGTCACCATCGATGAGAGAGAGCTGAGGGTTAGGGTTCAGCTGGAGGAGTACCAAAGAAATATGATGGGGGAAATTTTGTGCGGGACTATGTTATGAGACATAATTGGGGGTAGAATCGACAATACACAAATACCGATAACTATAGCAAGGACCGTTGTCGAAAAATGCGTAGAGAATAGCATGGAACAAAGTATGTAGAAATTGTAATAGCACGAGAACAAATAGTTGAAAAATAATGACAAATATCCAAACTCGCAAAATCGCGATGACACCGATGCAATTTTCCCTATTAAATAATAGTGAGAAAACATAATATATTTTTTGACATAAAAAATAACACCATTACGATACATTATCCTCATTAAGAATTCACGTGTTTTAATTTTTATCTCGACGCATTATGGAAATGTTTTTTGATCAAGCCAAATGCTAACCTATCAACTCTAACTTGACCCTCCTCATTTACCATGTAGTTTAGTCTAAACCATACATGGAGTGTTGATTGCATTCTAAATAAGTCTATAATTCTTACATTAAAAATACACTATAACCATGCAATTCTATGGTGAAAAAAGGCATCCTACAACTAACAACCTTTTGAATTATGGCAATAAACATGACAACTACATAAGTGACAACCATAACATAACCATATAAAAGAAACAAACTGTGGATTTTTTAGGCACAATATGTTATAAAGCATGTAATTCACACAATAATAGTTAACCAAAATCAAAAGGCACATTTAAGACTCAAATTTGGATAATTAGTAAGTAAAATTAACACATGCCTATTTAAGACTCCCTTATGAAAATATTTCAACACGATTGATCATGAGCATTGAATTTAATATATTTACTTTAGCCGCTCTAGCATTAAATTTTGTCATACAAACGGAAAAAACAAACGCTTAGATCATGGCATCTTTACTTTTGACAATTCCCTACATCTCTAACATGAGCTCTATTGTCGCTAGTGTTGACATATTATTTGGACACATCTTTGATATGCGGTTTTCTCTAGTGTACTTCTACCACCATGTTAGCCTCTTTCTACCTATTGTCTCACCCGTAGGTAAAAAACATACCATAGCATGCACTTAATGTGTTATTTTTGGTGCTTCGCTAAATCTAATGCAATCTATAATAGATTTTTTATTAATAACGTGTCACTGATTTGACCATTATTGCACGTTTACGATGTTTTCTTGAAGACGTGCATCTTGCATTGTCGGTACCGCACAACGAACATCTAATTAGAGTTTTGTTCATTTGGTTATGACCATTTTACTTTTGTTGCTAAACATGAAAACACTAATATGACAAAACATAAATGTTTTGAATATGAAACAATGATATATGGATGTTTTTCTAGAAAGCAATTAAGGATGAAGTAGAAAACAATAAGTAGAAAATAATGATATACAAGAAAGGTAGACGATGATGTATTTGCGTGTAGGGGTGTGCCGTGTGCGGCGTAGAAGATCCTTGGGTAGCTCTCGTTTTCAACCCTCGTTTCCTTTTTTTTCCTTTCCTCTCTTCCTCGCGGCCTCGCCTCCGCCTCCTCCTCCTCCTCCTCCTCCTCCTTCTCCTTCCCATCGCGTCTCCTCCTCCTCCTCGCCTCTCTGGATCCCCCGCTCCCTTCTCCTCTCTCCACCGCCGCCTTCTCCCTCCATCTCCCCCCCTGCGCCATTACCGCCTCCTGCCCCCACGGCCCCCACCCCCTCTTCCGTGTCGATCTCGCTGCATACCCTCCACCTCGATTCGTACGGGCTGCCCTAGGGGTTCCGGGATGCCGGCCGGCGAGGGCTGTGCGGACCGGCGCGGGTGATCTCTCTCACGCGGGGAGCCCTCTCGCGCCCACGTGGAGGATCCCGTCGCGGCTGGACCAACCCCTATCCTCTTCTCGCTACTTCGCTTCCTAGGGTTTCGATCTTGTCCCTGCTTGCTCCCTCTCTCGTCGTCGGCGCCCCTGCGCTTTCCGTTTGTCAGCACTGGCGCAGATGTTCTCCCATGGCGCTGATTCCGCCCACGACGCCGGTGGCGTCGGCGTCAGCACCGGCGGCTCTGGCGTCCCTACGCGCTTCGTTTGGCCCTACGGTGGCAGGAGGGTCTACCTAACGGGCTCCTTTACGAGGTTGGCTATCCTTTTTTCAATTTTCATTATTTCTACCTTATACCCCTGCCCCTAAACCTATGTGATCATTAGCACTATTTATCTTCTACTTGCACCAAGTATTTACCTGCAGCCACCCCAGCGAGTAGGGATTGTTTGGAAGCTGTAGCATGCCATGTGCCATGGGAACTAGCTTGCGGCCCATCACTCGCAGTGCCGTTTCATTTCCAAAGGAAATTATACTTCATTTACACATTTCCCAC
>KE372597.1:394976-412855 GCA_000418225.1 Zizania latifolia | reverse complement strand
CCCCTCCCCCTGCCGTGAAAAATGGTGATATGCTATCATCATGATGTATTGTCGCGATGTGTACAATGTATTTTCTGGTCAACGTATACGTGGTGCCTCTTGATGTCATACATGATAGGACCCTAGCGATTACTCCAGTAATTCAGTTTCCTCACACGGTATGCTGGCTTAGGTATTAGCTTAGATACATGTAAACATGGAATTGTTTGATTTTTCTTATCTGCTAAATATCCATGGCGTGTCCTTTGTATCCATCTAATGGCCACACTTTTGTTTTAGATGGACAGAACATTTGCCAATGTCTCCTGTTGAAGATTGCCCCACCGTTTTTCAAGCCATCTGCAGTTTGTCTCTTGGGATTCATCAGGTGCCCTTCTTTATCCCAAGCTTATTACAGTTTTCTTTTACCTTCCTTGCTACTCAATAAATAATGATCAGTTTGTTTTCTTTTGTCATATTTTCTCCATTTTGCTTGGTAAGACTGCTATCTCTAGCATTTATATCTGCTGCATTTGTATGCTTGACTAACTTGCTCTATTCTAGCATGTTTAGTTTTTGTATTATATGAATGAATTTCATGTGCTACGCTTGTGATGCCGTATCTAATGTGTGAATATTCTTATCTGATCATTGATATGCAGTACAAGTTTTGTGTGGATGGGGAGTGGCGTCATGATGAGCAGCAACCTACTATAACAGGAGATTATGGGGTGGTTAACACTATATTCTTGACAAGGGAGTTTGACCAACTAAGTACGGTATTGAGCCCCACTACACCTGGAAGCAGGATGAACATGGATGTGGATAATGATAATTTTCAACGTTCCGTAAGTACCATTATATTGGTTTGAAATTGGAAATAGCTGCTGATTTCCTGAGTTGTGAGTGAACAATGTGGTATATCTTTTACAGTAATTTATATTTGGGATGATAATAATGTTACTACGGTGAAGCATCCCATGATATACACATACAATAATACAATGCGTGAATTGCTTAATAGAATTATGAAGGTCGCACAGATTGGAAATACCATCTGTGTGCTATTGACATGTAGCCCCATTTCCCATATATTCACATATACATCTTTGCAGTGTTACCGGTCAAATATGCACATGATGCAACCATACCTGTGCTCTCTTGAATGGCATTCTTTTTTTTTGCCGGTGGGAGAATGACTGCCCCCACAGTTTTTCAATAAGAAGACCACGAACCCTAGCCCCTCATATGTGGAGTCGCCCCCTGTGGATCGGTCCTTAATCCGTGCTTTGAGGCCCCTACCTCATACATGAGGGCCTGTTCTCCATAGGTTGATTCTTAACACGTGTTTTTGAGGGGCCAACGAGTGACCTTTTTTAACCAAGCCTAAAATTCGCTCCTGTGGGGAGTCTCGAACCCAGGACTTGGAGGTGCTACTTGGGCATCTTAACCACTAGGCTACATGCCTAACCATCAGTGCCTCTCTGCAAAAGACAAATATTCTACGTTCTCTATTAGAAATCTTATGCAAAAGTTAAATTCTGATATATATCCTGGCATATTCACTCAAAAGTTCACGTGTGCCTGGAATGGTGTCCATTTGTATAATTCTGCCTTTTGTTTCTATGATAGAAGCTAAATATAATATTGTATTATTGACTATGGATATAATTTACGTGAACACGACCTTCCTTGTTTTCTTCAAACAGGTTTCTTTGTCGGATGATGCTATTCTGGAAGGTCATCAAAGAATTTCAGAGGCTGCTATACAGATCTCTAGGTGTTGTGTTTCTGATTATCTGAATGGGCATACAGGTTATGATTTACTTCCAGATTCGGGCAAGGTATGTAAAACCAGCCTCTCTTCTATGAATTCTAGTGGTGTAATGGTTTATTCTTATTACATTAATATTTTCAATTCAGGTCATTGCTTTGGACGTTAATTTACCTGTGAAGCAATCTTTTCATATTCTGCATGAACAGGTATTCAATCTTACTTTATTTTCTCCTCCTAGATTTGTATTGTTGGAGATCGGCTGCTCCATTTACCTAAATAGACATGAGTTACTTGTTTTGTCCTGTCCTTTTGGTGGATTCGATCTGTAAATTTAGGGGAATAGAGCTATACATTTTTAGTAAGTATATGTTAGCATGTAGTCACATATTGACAACTTCAATTCGTTTGAGGTAAATTTCTCTCAGCGTTGCATGAAAACAGAAGGAGAATTTTAAGGTACAACTAAATGATTGTGGTCCGTTCATTGTTTTTGATCTAACGACTCAGATTTAAATAAGATGATCTATTACCTCTCCACATTTCCTTCCATTTTTACGTGCATGCATGCAAAATTGCATGGTACTAAATCAAGGGCTGAAATTAATTAGAAGTATTACCTTCTTAGGAGGTACATGTTGTACCGTAGAGGCCCTCAAACAGAAAGTTGCAGCTACTTTGCAATTGTATTACAACTGTCCTCTTTTACTCGTCACCTGGAATGCATGCAAGAGGCTTGGGCACTGTATACCTAAAATTTTTCTTGTTTGTCACCTTGAAATGATATTAATAGATGCTTCATCGATGGGGGTCACAATATTGCGTTTCTTATTCTTTTTGTTAAGATTCAATTAGAATAAGTATTAAGTAACGATCAATGGTGAGGATTGATGTGTTGATGTCTGAGAAATAACAGAGGTCAGAGGGAGTATACTATTTCTGTTATTCTTGCACTCATGATTTCTGTATCGGTAGCCTATAAAAAATCCAGCATATGTGTGATGCTTTCTTAGCTGTTTAGTCTAGATTCTGCTTTCATTATTTCTGACATCTTGATATCAGTGGATATTTCATTGTTTCTTTTACCATATATTGAAGTTACCGGTAATATTGGCTGGTTTGGGGGAATACGCATTAAATAGTGCACCTTGCAGGGAATTCCTGTGGCTCCTCTGTGGGATTCATTCAGGGGCCAGTTTGTTGGCCTTCTGAGCCCACTGGATTTTATACTCATATTGAGAGAGGTAATTTATTCTGTCACTTACTGTTTGGTCTTAATATTATTTAATATTTACATATTTTTTATGTTATTCTGGCCTGATGTTTATTTTATTTATATTGTTACGAGTGATGGTTTAATGTTTGTTTCAAATATTCTGCCACTTTTTGAAGAAATTAAATGGCCCTGCAAAATAAAAATTTGCAATTCTCTTTCATCTGAAGCAGTGTTATATCATTGATTCATTGTTTGATCGCCAGTGTCAAGTTATTGACTTGGAAGCTTTATTTTGTACAATAATTGCAATAACCACTAGTTCATTAATGGAATATGGGATTCGAAATCAGTACACCTGCTGTATCAGTCTGTAACCATGCGTCTATGGAACATTGTCTGGGCAAGCACGACAAGTTCAGCTAAAATTTGACTGATACTGGGACAAGTTCAGCCAAGGTAGTAAGATCATATCTAACTGTTTTCCCTTATTTGGAAATGCCCAAACAGTATAACCCAAAAAATTTAAAAAACGAGCATAGTTATTAAGGTTTCACACTGTCGATTAAGCGGTAAGGCGGTGCGGGGTGGAAAGGCGTCCCGCTGCCTTGGCTTCCTGCCTTGCCCCGCATGGCCCACAAAGCCCAGTCACAACCAGAGAGGCAGCAAATCGGGCGAGTGGCGCGGATAGGCTGTGTGTGGTGCAGATCAGGAGCGAGCTGCGCGCGGCGAGGACCAGCATGGCATGGCTAGGAAGAGGGGTAAAGAGAAGAGGGAAGAGGGGAGAAGAGGGAAGAGGGGAGAGGGAAGAGGCGGCGGCTGAGAGGAGTGGGGTGGGAGAGAGCTGCTAGGGTTAGGATTTAGAGGGGAAAAAGAACCTGGTGGGCTTTAAATGGGCTGTTGGACTGGACTTAGATAAATGAGCTGAACTATGCTTGAAATATGCTGTTAGACTGAATTTTAAGTGTTCTATTGCAATTTTAACTATATGTTTTTTTAATTTTGTACGGCGTCGCCTCGCCTTACGCCTTACCACTTAAATGGTAAGGCGGTCCTCGGGCGCCTCGCCTCGCCTTACCGCCTTAATAACTATGACTACGAGTCTGGTTCTCTTTTTGGAAGGTGGACTTTAAAAAGCAGAAATGGATTGCTATTAACTGCATCAGATCAGAACATTTTATTGTATGCTGTTTGAATTGTTTCTGCTTCCTGGAACAGGGTGCATCCTTCCATCATTTGCATTTCAAATGATTAATTCTGACATGTACTTTGCTTCTTGGAACAATTTGTGAACGTTTTCTATTCGAATAACATTTATAATGTCTTGTTTTTCTTGCAGCTAGAAACTCATTGCTCAAACCTGACAGAGGAACAGCTTGAAACACATACTATATCTGCGTGGAAAGAGGCCAAGCGTCAAACTTATGGCAGAAATGAGTCTCATTGGAGGACAAACCACCATTTAGTTCATGTGAGTTGTTCACTTGTTGTTTTGAATTGAATTTCAGATCTGTATGCACTCACAGTTATTGTGACTGTTGGTCTTAACTTATATCTATATTTAGTGGCCAACTACACCGTGTTGAAATTGAGAATTCGGCCTTTGCATCCTAAGAAAAGTATTGCACCATTTGATTTGTGTGCATTTGACAAGTCATAGTCAATAATCGTGATGTGAGTGCGTGTGAACAGTTTTTGCTATATCATTTCACACAAGCATTTTACTTTCTGTGGTAAAACTAAGTTATGTACCGGGATGCTGAAATATATTTTGCTTGATTAACTCTGGTAGTCTTGCTCAAGTGAGTTCTTTGAGTGAGCTGCAATTCAGATGTTTGGCATGAAGTTTCATTGGACTCCTTCCAACAGCTGTTTTCCCTTCCTTTTCCATTTTCTTTCCTAGTACAGTAGTACTCTATATCATGCTCAGTTTTATAATGATTATGTGGCTCATGCACTTACACTGGAGTGGATCTGTTGTTTAGGCCACCCCGCATGAATCCCTGAGGGACATTGCTATGAAGATACTGCAAAACGGTGTTTCTACAGTTCCAGTCATCTTTTCACCATCATCAGATGGATCATTTCCACAGTTGTTGCATCTTGCATCCCTTTCTAGAATTTTGAAATGTAAGTACTTTCCTCTATTTGCAGGAGAGTACATCTTGTATATGCAATACGCAAACATATTATATGATAGCTTAACAACATTCTGTTTTTCAGGTATTTGCAGATATTTTAAAAACTCTACTGGTAATTTGCCAATTTTAAACCAGCCTGTATGCACAATTCCACTGGGTACCTGGGTTCCAAAAACTGGTGATCCAAATGGCCGTCCATTGGCTATGTTGCGGCCTAACGCATCACTTAGCTCTGCCCTCAATTTGCTGGTTCAAGGTATGTTCTCTGGCTGTTTTACTGTAACTGAACCAATGCTTGAGAAAATACTTGCATTTCTCATTTCTGGATACAGCTCTTGGTTTAACTATTGAAGTTAACACTAGATCCACTGATATTCCATATAGCTTGGAAATATTTGCTCTATTTCCTTTCCAAGTTAATTTTTTACTGTTAATTCTAATATTCTATATTCTAATTGTTTCATGCAGCTGGTGTGAGTTCAATACCAATTGTCGATGACAATGACTCGCTGCTTGACACATATTCCAGAAGGTACACATATAACCTGCACCGTTCTTTGGGTAGTGCATTATGCTATCCTTTTGTCCATGTATTCATTTAATTTCTTTTATTATGTAGTGACATCACAGCTCTAGCAAAAGACAAGGTGTACACACACATACGTCTAGATGAGATGACCATTCATCAGGTATGCTAGTAAATATTTATACCTGTCTTGATTTAACTTTAGTCTGGGACTCTTAGTTGGGTTCAATTGTACTATGAATTGGTGACTTGGTCTCGAAGAAGAGTTGGTAATTTGGAAAATGGATTTTCTGTTTTTATTGTATATGATATGAAAAATCTGTATCGATGCCTGCAGTACATATATATTCTTTTGCAGTTATAGGTGAAATAGCCTCTTTTGCATGCAGAGCATGCACACCTATTAGGTCCAGCTGCAAGCAGTGAGCAGAGCTACATGTAGATTGATTTGTTTAGTCCATGTGCCACTATTCCTTTGTCAAAAGAATGAATTTTCCTTTTGTGGTTTCACTAGGATTGACTGATAACATAAAAATGTAGTTTAAAGCAGATTCTCATGAATTTGCATACCTGTTTTCCATCCAGCTGGTGTGATTTTGGCATGAACCTACTTATTTGTTATGTTTAGGCATTGCAGCTTGGACAAGATGCAAATTCACCCTTTGGATTATTTAACGGGCAAAGATGCCAGATGTGTCTCCGGTCTGACTCTTTGTTGAAAGTGATGGAGCGATTAGCTAATCCAGGTAACTGTGTGTGGCTACCCATGTTGCCTTTCTATTATATATTTTAGTTAATTCACTAAACTTCACATCTTGGTAGGGGTGCGCCGTGTTTTCATTGTGGAAGCTGGTAGCAAACGTGTGGAGGGCATAATATCACTGAGTGATATTTTCAAGTTCTTGCTGAGCTAGCCAAAGTGCCTGGGCCATCTCTGTTTTGTTCTCACAAGTGCTGGAGTTAACAGTTGCGAGAGGTTTGTCAAGCCAACATTGATCTCTGGCTTTTGGATAAGACAGGATGCGAGGCTTGTCTTTCCCGATAATGGCCATCCAGTGTCTGTAAAGTTTTTTCTTTTTGTTGTAACTTTACCCAAATATCTGGTGATTTCTATTTATTGGATTGTTTTGCTGCTTGCTCGGATTCTGAGCCCCCAAAGGAGTTAGCTCTTGATTGTGCTCCATTCTGTGGCACTAGAGACAATACTAGCATCAAAGAGAAGAATGAGGAAGTGCTCCATTCTGTGGCACTATGACACAATGTTAGCATCACAGAGAAGAAGAATGAGGAAGGGGATTCTCAAACCCAAGAACAACCCATGTGTTGTTTTCGCTCAACAATCGTTTTTGGCTGGCAGTGTTTGAACCATGAAAGGAGAAGTTACAGTCGGCTCCATGTTAGATCTGGTGGCGTCTGGGGAGTCGAGTTGTGTAAAAACTGTACCTGATTTTTACTATGTCTAAACCGCTTACTCATTTGCTTCTCCTTGTATATCTCCATGTTTCTTGTACATGCCTCCGCTGTTTCGTCAATTTTTTTCGTCCGTTCCCATCCAACCCGCCCATTTGGATTCAGTAGATTCATGCATTTATGCAGTGGCAGCGTCTTGGTCCCTGTGAACGTCCGCCACGGGTTTGGCAGAGAACAGAAAGATGCAGAGGGTCTGTGATAGTGGATAGGACCAATCCACATCACCCACTTGTCACTACATGCTCCTGTTCTTGTCGGAGATTCAAAGAATCAGCTCTTGTCTATCCAGTTCCAGTGCAGCATCCCATCCATCCTTTCCTCTCATCCTCGTTGACAGGAGCAACTACTAGCTACCGGTGTGGTGGTCTTGCAAGCAGAATCAGAAGCAGCAGCAGCATTTGGTAGATGGAGCAATCTGGTATCCATATCCTCCCAGCCACCACCATGTCTTCTCCCTGGCGCCCAATCAGCCTTCCTCTTCCGCTCCTCCGTACTCAACTAGCTATGTTAGTCTATTGCTTTTTTCTTAACATATGACTTAGGAGTAATTTTCTTTTTGTCAAAAAGAAAATTACTCCTAAGTCATATGTTAAGAAAAAAAGCAACAGAGTAAGATAACTATTTGAGTACCGAGGAGCAGAAGAGGAAGGCTGCTTGGCGCCAGGGATAATGGAGTAGTCTGCTGCTGCTGCTGCCTGTAAACGGTTAAACCAAAAACTGATATACATGATGTTGAATTGTTGATGTTAACGGATGGAGTACTAGGCTACTAGCTAAAATCCCAATTAAATAGAAATTCTTAAAAATGGTATTTGTATTGATAAAATAAGCATGCACATTTATGTATCTCACAAAATCTGAAGCCAAAGAAAAGAAATTCTGTTGTGCATATATATGCTAGCTGTGTGTTTTATATATGCTAAAATAAAAAGAAATGAATGTATGTAAATGCACAATGCAGGCAGCTGAGTGATAAGCTGAGGAGACATAGAGGACGAGGAATCTGTGCCCTCCAAGGTTCATCGATCTTCTTCTTCAACTGTCGAACTGATATGAGATGCCAGGGGCATGTCGCTGGCTCGCTGAATCATGATTATGAACAGGAGGCGTTTGGTTCAGAAATGGCAACGCAAATGGTAACGGAATGGGATACGGCAGGATTTGCGGCTGATTACCCATTATGTTTGGTTTAAGCACAGATTACCTGCTACACCTCTCAACCACAAAATCCATCTCAACAAATTCAAATATCGCAGATTTATCATTGAAAAGATGGATAAATGAGCAATTCTATGTTTGCAATATTGAGAGCAAGCATGCATCCAGAAAAGAAGTTTGCAGTCCACAGATAAATGGCAATGTGCTATCATAATCAGACATTCGCGCAAAGGAAATTGTTAGGAAACTTGATTTTCATATATTTGTAAACCTGTGGCAGGAATAGAATCTGGAAATATATAAAAGTGAGTGAGCACATCTCGATCTCACTTTTCTTCTGTAAATAGTTGTTTCCTTTTGAGATCATACTTTTCTTTAAGATGTTTTGCATATAAATAGACGAACATTCGCCTCATTGTAAACACGCATATAAATAATAAAGAAGCCATCTTTCTCCTACATAATGTATCGTTTATGTTTTATACGTGTTTATTCATCACGAAACTCTGGACTATATTCGGTGAAAAAAAGAGATTTCGCAACAGAAATCACTCTAACATGCTCTCATTGAAATGAATAAAATAAGAAAGAAAGTTTTTCTACCAAAAAACAAAAGGATTCTCTGATGAGAAACCTTGGGCACCAACTCATAGCAACAGTATTACTGATTATTGATTAACAAAAAGAGCGAACG
Source organism: Zizania latifolia (assembly GCA_000418225.1). Classification (NCBI taxonomy): domain Eukaryota; kingdom Viridiplantae; phylum Streptophyta; class Magnoliopsida; order Poales; family Poaceae; genus Zizania; species Zizania latifolia. The sequence goes on along the minus strand of KE372597.1, from coordinate 403,900 downwards.
GCTTTCATAAAAAAACGCGGTAAACTGCTGTGATGGTAACCTGTCAAAAGCGAAAGACAGATGGGCTGATTCTAAAATTGGCCCATCCGCCCGATCAGTATTAAGCGGCCCAGATCGAGACAGGTATTTTATACTTTCCTCTACTGGGATCGGCAGACCCTAGCCGCCCGCCCGCCATGTGCAGCCATCGCCTCCGAGGACTACTGGAGTTTCCCCGACCGGCGGCGGCGGCGGCGGCGGCGGTCGCAATGGCCGCCACGCCCGTCCCGACTACGTTGGTTCGTTCCTCGCGCTCTACGCCTCCTACATCTGGATTTATACTAGGGAGTTTCCCTGTACGGCTATACTCTTGCGTGCTGATGGTTCTGCCTCCCGATCTTGTCTCGCGTGCCATGATGTATGGAGTTCTTGACGAATATTTTAGGCCTCTGCATTTTGTCTGCTTGACCCTAGTTTCGCTATGGAGATCTTACATGAGGTTTGGGTTTCTGTTCTTGAAGGTAACCATCAGGTTCATGTTTTAGCCCAGCTCTTAGGGCTACTAAGGTTTGAATATAAGATCCAGTGCCAATAAACCGAGATGTGGTTGCTTGAATCTGCCTGTAAGTATTCTTTTTTGCTACATAAATTATTGAGATGATGAGAGATGCATTCTTGAAGGAGTTGAAACAGGGCAGATTTGATCATATACCCTTCCTTTAGATGGGAAATTGGGGATTATAAGTGGAAAGACTTTTGGGGGCTGGATTGTAATATGAAATGCCTTTTGCAGGTTTTTGGACCTCCCTCTGGTAAGCAGAAAGACTGATCTGAGCTGAGGTCCTTGCAGTGGATTATATTTGGATATTTGTAAAACTCGTTTCTTGCGCTGAATGCAGATTGCACAAGATCTGTAGGTATGCCCATTTCTGTCTTAACATCAATGCAGCATGAGTTTTTTTTTTAAAAAAAGGCTATGCAGCATGAGTTTGTGTCATCATTTTTTGATTGAAATGCACAAGTGCTGGATGTATGCCTATCTCATGTGTCTAGGGCCATCTCAGAACACTGCTGGTGGAACATGAAATGCAGAGCGCATTGCTTCTTTTAAATTTGATGTGATGGATTGTGAGGAAATCAGCCAATTACAAGATGAGCTACTCAAGATTGATCTAGGCCAAATCTTTTTGAGGGTAATTGGGGACTAAATTATCACAGATGACATGTAATATATCCAGCTATAGGGATAACCCCTGAAGAAGTCAAGGTTATATGTTGCTACCCAATGCTCTTCATATTGTTATTTCATTTTTGTTCTGTTCATTAAGAAAATGGTCTTAGCCTACCCCAACTTGCTTGGGATTGAAAGGCTTTGAAGAACTGAAGAGTTCCATTAAGAAAATGCTCTGCATCATATTCTGTGATTGCCTTCTCTTACCGCATGCCTTCATATTAGTTTTTTCTGTGTGTGTGTGTGTGGGTGGGTTGTGAACTTGTGATTAGTATTGGCAGTGAGGAGAAATTGAAAGGCCGGTCTTACGGCTGCCTCCCTTTCCCTCTGGTGTTCGATGATTTATTTCTCGGCCTCTGGGTATGGGTTGGGATGGCAGTAGCTTGACGCAATTCGGCGAAAGGTTCTCTGAGCCATTCTATTATTTCTTTAGCTCAAGTTATCTGAACTACAGTTTTTTACCTTACTAACGCACGATGGACTTTTTAGATCATGGTGTACTATTTGTATTGATATACTCTTGATGAAGTATGGATTAGCGTGAAATGTTTATTGTTTGCTCTTGTTGAACTCACGTTCTGACGTACCTGTTTCAGTTATCTTGTGTTCATAGGTATGATGATGGTATGTTGTTAAGATAGAGTGAAAGCAAGGACAAAGTTACTACGAGTCAAATTGGCAGGCTGCAGCTCGCTTTGTAGTTTATATTTGCATACATTTGTTCGCCCTCAACGTGAACAGGCTGCTATATTCAGTCTGGTTGCGTTGTTTTTTTTTTTTATCTAAATGGACCGAATTTGTAGCAACAGCAGCCTTCAATGGGCCTAAAAGTGGGCCTTCAATGGGTCTAAAAGTGAGCCTTCAATGGGCCAAAAAGTGGGCCTTTAATGGGCTACGCTTCTTTATGTATGTCTTATGGGCCATTAATGGGTCGCTGGTGTGTATGTATTGGTAGGCCACTGTTCCCCATTAATATGGAATGCTAATTAATTAATTTCGATATCGGCCGGCCTGTTTTCGTGAGGGCATGCCAGATTACAACCCGTACGTCCGTGCATCTCAATTAGTTGCGATCGAGGGTTCCTCAAACAAAACAGGCTAAATCAATTAATTGCTTGATCTCGTTCATTAATTTCGTGTGTATGTATTAAACTAGTGTGAATCATGTCAATATCAACGGTGGGACATTTGTTGTATAAGATCTTATGATATAGTGTGTGTGTGTGTATATATGTATATGTATATGTATATGTATGTATGAATATACAGAGGTGGGTGAAAATATGAATCGAGCTCACTAAAAAATCAGTTCACTGATATATGATTTTTATTCGCATTATTACTAGTATATGTAATTTTGCTCTTTATCAATATTTATGGCTCCTTTGGATTAAAGCAATTTTATGGAAATTTTGAAGTATCTGGTCATTTGGAAATTTTCATAAGGTTATTTGGAATATAGGATTGAAGCTTTAAAAAAAATTATAAATTGTTTTCCTCTCTATTTTAGGAAACTAGCACACGAGCTCAAACTTATTTTTATTTTTATTTTAAGAAGTCTATTGCATGTACATCTAACCTCGTCTGAGTTATATCTTATTTGTGTCCGAAAGAAAAAACGGGGTTTGTCTTTTATATCCAAATTAGATCATATTTACTGCCTTTTAATTTTTATCGTAGCGTTAGTACGAGTACGCTACTAGTTTCCTATAAAACATCCAAACATATAATTTTTCATATTGTTGTGTTATAATTCATATAGGATTCACCTGTATAATATATTTCAATTGTATCTCTGTCTTATTCTACATTCCGCAAAATATCACAGCATATGGAATAGCGATTCGCTTAGTCTTATTAAAATGTTGCTGCCGTCACTCATACGCATGCAGCATGCAGTTAGAACTGATCTGCATGCATCAGAGAGATCTGTTGCAGTTACAACACGATAACTGCGTGTCGATTATTCGGTCCTGCACGAGGAAGGGATGCATGCTAGCGAGCTAGCTCGTACTCACTGTCTACTGTCAAAGTTGCATGTTACTATCAAGATGAACTCTTCACGTCTCGTCGCCCGTCCTTTGTCGCCAACATTCATGCATCTCCCATTTCAACAGATCCTTCATCTCTTAGCTAGTCAAATCGATCTTTTCTTTGATGTTGTAATCTTAGAGGTTATTTTACACTTGTTTTCTGTTGTTTTTCTTTAAAAACAGAGTTTTATTCGCTCTACAACTTGTATGTTCTTCTAGATATATAAACATTGTTGTACCTCTATAATATGTAACTAATTAATTTGCAATGCTATAATCTAGACTCGATCACCACCATCTAACGACACAAATATTTCTCTTTTTCTGTGGTTATCGTGATAATTTCTATGTATCTAAAGAAAACATGATGCCCACTTTTCACCGTTTCTCAATAATATAATAGATACCTTAATAATTTAATAAATACGACAAGTTAATTAATTAACGCTAGAATACGTGATACCTTCTTATGAATAACACACAATCAAGAATAATCCTTAGTTCGATCATATAGAAGAAATACATGCACACCGTATTCACCATGCGCATACACAAGGAGTGTGCCCCTTTTAGCACATGTGTGTTAGCATAATCGTTAGGTGACATGGACCACGTAGTTATAGGTCCCATAGCTAGGTCTAACTATAAGAGTCCTTTCCTGATGATAATAAGACTCTCCTCGAGCAAATTAAACAACAATTGGATTGACAATAAAATCAAATTGAAATATGAATTTTTGACAACTTCACCGGTTTACCTAACTGTTTTTAAATTAATTCGTTCCGGAGTGAATCAACCGAACGCAGTGAATTGTGACCGAATTTCATCGATCGGTTTTGTGAACCCTGTGAACAATTAACAATAGTTGATGTACGACGACGGCTCTACACACAGCTAGCTAGCAAACTAAGGTGCTTAATTCCATCGATCCGTAGAATATTAATGACCCTCGATATGATGTTTTCAAATTTGACAGCGCAGCGCATGAGAGATAGAGATCGATAATGGAGAGATCGAGATGATATGATGAAGCAGAGAAGCAACACGTACGCGAACGTACGCAAGATCCAACGGAGTCCCTGTCACGAGTTAATGTGCGTTTTGGTTTATACAGAGGGACAAAGAATGGAGGGGAGGGTATGGCATGTGTAGGCATGCACATGGGCAACAGCAAACAAGACAAGGCCGCCTACATCAGATGATGCGCTCCAAACATAAGATCGCCCATTGTATTTGTTGCCTGTCCTTTGCTTTCTCTTGTTGCAATTATTATTCAGCTAGCACTGGGAGATATCAGATATATCCAAGAGACTATGGCCACTATACAACATGACATGCATCGAACTAGTTGTACACCTCCATCATATATATCTGCCAAATCAACACCGTACCTACCTACCAGATCCTTCAACCTTCCCTTGTCTTATTTCCTGTTCTTTTCGCCCTCACACAGATCAATCCATCCATCCATCGAGCTGAGTGTAATTACATTGATTACTGTATATACTTATCAAATTACTGTATATATATATCCAGTGACGTCGATCAATAATATATATCATCATGCAGTTAGTGATGAATTAAACGTCGTGGAGTAGTAAGCTAGACGATTAATACATGTGATCGATGTCAATCTATCGATCTTATATATGTCGTCAACTTTAATAATTAATTTGATTATGCCCACTGCATGCAGCCTAACTAACTACGTACTACTCTAGTAATGTTCTAGGGCTGGTTAGCTTGCTAATGCATCATTCAATTGGGTCTAAAGTAAAGTAATTAAGTTGTTGCTGATTATATTTGATTCGTGGCGCGAATGAACAACAAGCTAACCGCTCGACAGATGGACTACTATTTGATTCGTGGTGCGAATGAACAACAAGCTAGCCGCTCGACAGATCGACTACTGGTTGGTCATGATCCAGTTCATGCATGATTGCAGCCATAGATCATATCGATCGAGCTAAGCCAGCAGCTAGCTAGTACGTACAACACAAGTACGTACCTGCGAGCTTACTTTCCTTAATTCCAAATTTTTTCCAAAGGGATCCCAGGCCAACGACAAAGGTGCTTCTACTGTAGCACACAAGACTAACCAACTGAAAGAACTAATTAATTATTACAAGGAGATCGAAAGGCTAGCTTGCTAGAGACTGGGAACAAAGGAACTAAACTGACGCGCAAATTAAAGAGTTCGATGGAGATGGATGTAATTTAATTTAATTTGCATGCTTTAATTTTCCTCGCTCTCAAATAAAGCAAGCACTTAGCTAGCAAGCTTTCATGCATGCATGCATGATGCATAAGTCATCGAATCTCCAAACAGTTAATTACATGAATTTATTTGTTGGGGTGCCTAGTACTTTAATTTGCATGCAGCAAAGGGAAGGGAATTATATGTTTATAAATAAATAATATGTACATATGTACTAGTAAAAGAGAAGCAATAGCTAAGCTAGATGAACAAGCTAGCTGCAAGCAGCATCGATCTCTTAATTCGTAGCTAGCTTCCCTCTCACGGTTGTCGGATCTATCGGATCCAATCCATCAAACTTTACGATTTCGGATTCCCTTGCCAACTCTTCCTAATATCTACGTACTACTTTCCTAGCTAGTTAGCTGTACCTGTACATCGATCGCAATTTTCAATGCAATGGCGCCACGCTTCAATTCATGATTGATTCTTCTACACAAAGTACGACAAATTTGCAAGTGAGATGCTAAGATAGGGCCGGCGTTGCAATTAGCCTGTATCACAAGAACTTTCGTAACGACAGGACTAGCTACATATATTCTTTTGTCATATGACAGCAATTATATATGCTTTGGAGCTAACTAGGCAGGCAATTGCTAGGCGGCAACGAGACATGCATGTTGCAGTACAAACTAATTATAAAGAGTGTAAAACTAGACATGCTACTATACGTACGTGTAAATTAGATAACGAATTAAATAGATGCATGGCACAAATGAAACGAGGCTTTGATCCTTTAGAGTGTAAAACTACATCCCGCTCTAAACTGTGCTCTCACTCACCACCAAATTTTTTTTTTTTTATAATCTAGTAAATAATTAAGTAAAAATATATAAGTTTATAAGCCTAATATGATGTATGTTGTATAGTTAGACTTATATTTTACAGTACTTTCATATGATATTAACTCTATCTATAGCTGTTGATGATATAGAGCAAAAGAATTAACTACTAAGTACACACGACTGAGCAATAGTAAAATAACTTTGCTCGTTGCATTGATGCAACAACGTCTATTGAAAGTCAGATACCTAAGCCATTTATCAACCCAACTACTACCGTATAATTCAAATCCTCAACAATAAATTTTAATTTCAATATATATATATGTATGTATGTATGTATGTATGTATGTATGTATGTATGTATGTATGTATGTATGTATGTATGTATGTATATGGATGCATCGATGGAAGCAGCAGCTAGTAGAGCGTGCATAGTACATATATGTACGCAGTATTCATCAGGTGTTTTTTATTACCGAGCGTATTTTTTCCTGTTTATTGAGTGTCTAAAGATCATCAAGTGTTTTTTATCAGTAATCGACGAACATGTCTCTTTGCTGAGTGTCCGAGGGAATACACTCGATGTGTTTCCAAGTTACTATACATGCTCAATCGATCCGCTCAGCTGCTGTTTATCTCAAATTCCAATTCAATCTGGGAACAAATTGGCACCAATCATGGGCATGTTCGACGTCAAACCTAATAAGTAAAGCTAGCCAGTTAGCATAGCTGACGAAACTGCCAATCGATCGCTTGCTTTAGCTACTAGCTAGGGTCAATTTCTTAATTGCTTGTTTGTTTCGGCAACAGCCAGCACATGCATATGAACACGATGTAGAACAAGTGGATCGATCGATCGCACAAATACATGGATCCATGCTGTGATTTGGATGCATATATATGTGTACTTATCTTAATAAATAGGTAGCTCCCATGCATGCCTGAAAATGTACAAGAACAGATTGAACAGTGAAACAACAAATTGTATTATATTGCCGTTGTAGATCGAGCCTCACATAACGAATAAGTTAGAAGAGTACCAATATGCATACGTGTCGGCCAGATATCGCGCGATCCCTATATATGTGCAGTGTATATGGTGATAGCTAGACGACGCACGCATGACAATATGTATACCAATTGTACTTACGGTATAGTAGATATATATACAGCGAGACGACGCGTGCCAACATTTGTACTGAGGTCGATTTTAGTTAATCCATCCCTCCCCTCGTGCACCTGTCTAAATAGTTACTATTCCGATATAAAAATATAAGTCATTTAGGACATGATTTCAGATATCAAATTAAAAAGTAATTAATTATGGGGTATTTTTTTTCTTATTTGCCTATATTAAATAGCATGTAAAGTCCGTTATATTCAATGATCCCCTCCTATCTGAACGGTTCCTAATGCGACCTTTGAAGAGGCCTGAGTTTGATTCTATTAATTGAAGGGAGTATAGTTTTTTCTCTAAAAACTGGATAACATAAATTATTATTGTATCACATACGACATATCCCTTCAGAAAAATGCCAAGAGATCTGCGCATAAAGAAATAAAATAACAAACAGATCTAATTATGAATGTAGGTAATTGCACTTTTATAATCTAAGTTGTTTTTCCTCCGTATGTACATCCATGCAACTTGATTTTCCACGTTTGCACTATTGTAGAACATGTCATCAATAGCAGCTTAAAATCATTATTAGTAGTAGGTTTTTAACCGCTACTGATTAGTCAAAACTAATATGACTATCAGTGTTGAGTTTAAGAACCAACATGATATATTTGTGGTAGTGATATACGAATGTAAACACACGCACAATCATGTATCTTTGTCTGTTTTTGAATGTAAAAAATACAACTATTCAGATTACATGTAAGAGAAACGAGCATGCACGCCTCAGAAGATATGGAATAGTTGTTTGTGATCTGCTGGGTGGACGATATATAGAAAGATCATTTAATCCATCGATACATTTGCAAACAAATTAGGCTAGACATGATAAGGGTTCTGCCAAATCGTACGTGGTTGCAGTTTCATCTTTCATCTATCAAAAAAAAGCATTCATGTCAGGATAAGGTTTGTGTTGGTCCTATCTATCGATCGATCGATCGATCGACCCGGCCAATTAATAACTAGCTAGCAAGCAGGACCGATGATCGCTAATCGTATAAATTGGTAATGAAGTAACATGCAGCTTGCAATGCTGGCTAGCTAGCAGCAACATGATATGAATGTGTCTAGCTTCTTTGCTGCAAATGTTTGCTGCCTACCTCGAGTAATTGCGTTGTCGCGATGCACAGTACTTTTGCGATCGATGTTCGGCAGAGCAGCAGCTCTGTGCATGTTCTGCTGTTTTCGTCTTTTACTACATGAATGCGATGAGCTAGTCTTGTTTATATACTCGAAGTGGCCGCTAGTTAATTACCATGCACAAATATCCTTGCACCCATATACATCCGGGCCTAGCCTGTCACGACTGGACGCATGCATGCATGGATACATTAATTCGGTTTTGTTTCGTCTAGCAGGATCTGATCGATCCATTCCCAAAGTCATACTTTCTTCGGTTTCTGAATGGTTAACGTTTTGGACTGTTGTTACCTAATGTATGTATTTTCTATTATATATA
>KE372597.1:367097-377325 GCA_000418225.1 Zizania latifolia | reverse complement strand
AAGAGTGTGTTTCACGTTCAGTTTGACTCCACATCCTTTGATTATTTTTCTTCATGTTTGTTCTTGCCCTGCTATGCACAATCATTTTTATGCCATCATTCTCACAGACAGAAACAAAAAAGGGGGCACTTTCCCTGATGAAAAGTGTAATACACTAATGGTTCACTTCTGCATACTCATGAAAATGACAAAGTTGTACTGTGCTAAATTGGCAAGTTTATACCAATCCAATTCAATAATCATAACTCATAAGAATGACTGCTCAATGAACGGTTCACAGAGAAATCTAAGCAAAGTAGAACAAAACAATGCGCAGTCTCTTAGTTATCTCATAAAAGAAAAACAACATAGAGCACTAGAGTGTGGAAGTACCATAATTTAAATAGGCTTGAGCCAACATATGTCCCAACTGGACTTGAGCTTGGGTGCTAAGGTGCAGATGGCCATCTTGTAATGGCAACCCCTTTGCATCAACAAATCTCACGTTCCGAAGTTTTATCCCTTCCTGAGCTTCCCTTACAATTTCTGTATATTGCCCTAGCCCTGATGCTAGTCCTACCTGAAACATGAAGAAAGAATAAGTTAGCATTAGTACATAACTTTTGACCATAACCAGTTCTTCTGGCGTAGCCTGTATATTACTTGAAATTTGAAAATAGACAAAAAACAATGTTCCAGATACGTGTATAAACATTGATGTTAAGTGAGATTTGATAATTTGTCACCGCCAAGAGGTGGCTTCGTTTTTTTTGCCATCGTGACCCATGTGTCGTTGACTTAAATAGTCACATATTATTATCTCATAATAACATCATAATCAAAGGGTTGAGAGTAACAAATTATCAATTTTTTCTTGATGTTGAGCGTATGCTTCTTGTTTTCACATATTTTGTACTACATGTCACGATTGCGCTTGGTTGACAACCTTATGCTTACCATTATTTAATACAAACAAGTCAAATGTAAGATGTTGGGATAGCAAGATTCGCAAGTTGATGTTGACATTTCATCTGGCGAACACAGCCTCCAGTACCCATGGTGTATTAGGACCAGACGGGGGATGTCTTGAAATGTTGTCTACCCAAATCTTAAGTCGAACGCTACTACCAACTCTGCTCCGTATGCCGCTTTCCTTAGTTTTCATTGTTTTAAACAAGAAGAAACGAGCACCAACCATGCCCAACTGACAAGTAAAGCTGAGGACCCCAGTTCTTGTCACTGAAAGGAGAAATGATTGGAACTGAGCAAGTAAACAGATTTGGCTACGTAGCCACCTAACCGTTGATTTTTGAAGGTAACGCAAGCAATTAATCGTTAGAGCGAGGAGGAGAGAAGGGTAGTGATCAAGATGAATGTAAAAAAGAAGAAAAAGGTGACCTGGAGGAGGAGCAGGTGCGGCATGGCGAGATCGGAGCGCAGGTCGCGGACGAGCATAACCATCCGACGGCCGTACTCGGTGGCGTCAGCCCATCGGACGGTGTCGCTCTCCCCCTGGTACCAGAGGACGGCGCCGATGCGGCCGCCGGTCTCGACGGCGACACGCGCGCGGCGCACGAGGTCGGCGTAGAGCTCCGATCCCTTGACCCACTGAGCCATCCTTGTGCCGCCGACGGCGCAGGGGACGAGGCCGAGGACGGGGCCGGCGCGGCCGGATCGGAGCACGGCATTGGCGAAGGCCATGCCCGGGCCGACGCCGCAGGTGCGGTTGGAGTCGATGCCGTCGTGGAGCGGCTCGTGGGCCTGCTCCCAGCGGAGCTGCGGGGAGAGGCGGAGGACGGAGGGGTTCGGGGCGCAGTCGGGGGGGACGATGCCGTCCCAGTGGTTGCCGAGGACGCCGCCGCGGCCGGCCATGTTGGACTGGCCGGCGAGGATGAAGACGAGCTTGTTGGACGGCGGCAGGTCGGCGGCGACAGGCAGCAGCAGGACGGCGGCGGAGGCGAGAAGGGGGAGGAGGAGGAGACGCATTGGTACCAACCGTTGGGGATGGCACAAGAATTTGAAATTTTTAATTTTTTTTTTCCCTTCAGTCGTCCTCCTCTTCTCTTCTTCTCTTCTCTCCTCTTTTCTTTTAAAGGCATACGGAGCGTGTCGTGTCTTTTTTTCTGGGTTTGGTTTTTCGTTGTTCGAGGACACAAGAAGCGGGCTGGCAAATGGCAATGCGACATGTTGTTGCAATTTAATTTATTGCAGTAGTATTGTATAAGTGAACACGAATTTTGTATCATTAAATGAGTATCTCGTATTTTATAGAAATTAGGATTACATAATCCTTACGTAAAGACCAGTCTATCTAACTTTCAGACATTAGGATACGTTTAAGATATGGATGATTATCACAGTAGATTCTCACTTCATAAGATTCGCGTTCTTGAATATCGGCACTTCTTTAAATCCAGAAGACATATGGGATTCTATGATTATCCTTTTGAGCAAAGATTTTTATGTATACTTCTTCTGAATTATCTATACCATACTGTATTATTATAAGATAATACACGCTAGCTAAAGATCCACCGGGTGCAACGTCATAAGAACATTAAGAACATAAATAATTATAACCATATATATATAAAATGACAACAATGAAATCATAAACCTCAGCTTTTATTTATAAAGTCTCTATTTCTTAATGGTCGAAGCCCAAATATCTATTTGTTGGGACGTACAATAAATGAAGCAGCAAGGACATTTCAACTTTGCCAAAAAATTTGTTGTTTTGGTGGCTTACCAATTACTCCATCTCATATAATAAATTTTAAAGTTTAAATTTTATTTTAAATATAACCGTTTATTACTTATAATCTTTAAAATATCAATACTACTCTTATACTTGATTATTTATTATTTTATTTGACTACTTTTAGGTTCGTTATCGGTACTCACTTATTTTAAGAAGAATAGTACAGTCTTTTTTCTTGTTTCTTTAATATATGTGCTGAGGGTCCGCGATTAAGGGAATAGTTGGTGCAGCTTTCAGTGCCCCAAATATTTAAGGCCCCCAAAATTGAAATACAATACAAAGATGTTAGTAGCACAATGGATAAAACGCTTTCAAAGTGAAGCAGGGGTGTAGGGTTTGAGTGGCAGCGATTTTTCGCTTCTTTTTCCTTGCGCTATAGCTCTGTTGTGGGATGGGCTGAATAGACCAAACTAATCCATTAGCAGTTTTAAACAAGGTTGTTTTTTACTTTCCTTAGCAGTTTTAAACAATGTTGATTTTTTATTTTTTGAAAAACAAAACACTTTAAAAATTCGAAAATTCGAATATTCATTTTAGAACACTTCAGAAATTCATAGAAAATTCAAAAATTTATTTCAACTCTAGTGTTATAGCTTCAAAGTTTCGAATTTTAGATGCTTAAATTTTGAGGTCTATAACGTGTTTCTTTTCAGGGCCTCCAAATTGTAGATATGACTATGTGTGTGCTCACATTTATGGCATGTTTGTTTTAGCTTCTAGCAGCCGGAGATTCTTAGTAACTAGTTAGTCTGAGTAGCTGGATAGTCTAAATATCTAGCTAGTGAGAATATAAAGAAACTGGTGTTTCTCAACTTCTGGATTATATTTCATTTAAAGATTCTGTAGCTACTGATTCTCACGATCTAGGTCTATAATCTGGACCGTTTGTTTTAGCTTTAGATTCTATAAGTAGCTGTAGCTGCTAGAAGTTGAAATAAATAGACTCTTAATAATTGCTGCATTTAGGAAGTTATGTGTTGACTATAAACCAAACAAGCCCCTGAGTCTCTCACAACAAAGGAAAGGGCGATCCTTCTTCCTGTTCAGGCTGAGGCACAATTTGAGTTCATGGTTTGAGCATCCATGATCCATGCCATCAGGTGTTTATAACTGTTAACATGGTGTCACGTATCATGTTTTGCTAAAACTACGAGCGACTAAAAATTAGGATTATGAATTTTGCTAAAATTCCAAGCAACTAAAAATAATACCATTCCACACTTATTTAGATGTACCATAAAATTTATCTCTTATTTAATATGGGCTATTTGTAGACAAGTAGAACTCCATAGTGATCTCACATGATGTGCAACCATATGAATAGGACATATATACTTAGGCGTTTAGTCAAATGGTAAAAGCTGCAAATTAGCCTATTTTTCATCTGTATTTGTACTCAACTCAATCGTGCGATGCTTAATGATAAACAATGACGACGTTTAAATTACGTTGGATTTACTAGTAATATACTATATGGGCACGGACGGATTCAAGATTGGGCCTTGCCCTAGGCTGAGCCATTACGAATTCAGCTAGGCTGGCTAATAGCCTAATTGTACAGTGGACAAAAAAGGCTAGTAAAGTGGTGTTTTGCTCCTATGCCTCCTAGATCTTCCACTGAATATGGAATGCTTAAGATAGACGTATGGATAGAGCATCATGGGAGTCAATCATGGAGGCTTAAATGTAACGGCAACCCAATGAAGGGATTAATGTTGTAAGGTTAGTTTTGATAGCATTAAACATTATATCACATAGAATAAAAGATGATATGACAATATATTAAATAAAAATCAGATCAAAATGAGATCTATTTTTATACAATATCTAAAACATGATAAAAGAAGAGTGATATTAAATTATCACATTTAAATTAGTAGTGGTAGATAGATAATACTCTCTCCATGTTATTATATTGTAATATATTATTAGATGTAATATTTTATATTACGATGAGACACTGTCTAGATTTGTTATTCAATGAAATGTTAAATTTGGTTTTATGTTATAATATTATGGAATCGAGGATTAGAAAATATGAATAGTGTGTAGCATTGCCCTAAATGCCCCTATGTTTTGATTGGTTGTATCTTGTATACCGCGAACGCAGCTAATTCAATAAGATAGAGGTGCACGAGCATGAGCACGGTGTCCTGTCCGTGCGTGTATTAATTGTTCTTCACTGTCATCTTCTCGTCCGGATCTGCCTACCACTCCATTCATTGGCGTAGCGGAGCAGAGAAGAAACACGGCCACTGCCCGATGGCCAAGCTGTCTCTGCCTCTGCTGCTGCTGCTGCTGCTGCTCGTCGCCACGGCCACAGCAGGCCGCACCCCGACGCTGGTGTTCCTGCTCGCCGGCCAGTCCAACATGGGCGGCCGCGGCGGCGCCACCAGCGGCAACGGCAAAACCTGGGACGGCGTGGTGCCTCCCGAGTGCGCGCCGTCCCCGCGCATCCTCCGCCTCTCCCCGGACCTCCGCTGGGAGGAGGCCCGTGAGCCGCTGCACGCCGGCATCGACGTGCACAACGTGCTCGGCATCGGCCCCGGCATGCCCTTCGCCCACGCCGTCCGCGCCTCCCGGGCCGTCCCGCCGGACACCGTCATCGGCCTCGTCCCCTGCGCGCAGGGCGGCACGCCCATCGCCAACTGGTCGCGGGGCACGGAGCTGTACGACCGGATGGTGACGCGAGGCAGGGCGGCGATGGGCACGGGCGGCCACGGGGAGGAGGCCAGGCCCAAGCTGGGGGCGCTGCTCTGGTACCAGGGGGAGGCGGACACGATCCGGCGGGAGGACGCGGAAGTGTACGCGCCGCGCATGGAGGCCATGGTGCGCGACGTGAGGCGAGACCTGGCGCTGCCGGAGCTGCTGGTGATCCAGGTGGGCATCGCGACGGGGCAGGGCAAGTTCGTCGACCTCGTCAGGGACGCCCAGAAGGCGGTGAAGCTCCCCAACCTCAAGTACGTGGACGCCAAGGGCCTCCCCATCGCCAACGACTACACGCATCTCACCACCGCAGCGCAGGTCACCCTCGGCAAAATGCTGGCCAAAGCCTACCTAGCCACGCTCTAATCCTCCCCTGCACGGCTGCACCTCGTTTTCATTTCTTCAAAAACAACACCAATTATTAGTATTATTGCTGCCGCCGTGTTTTCCTCTCTACTACAACATCTCATATCAGGCCCGTCTCTAGTCTTAATTTCAACAAATCCGTCAATCTCCCTGCTCGTTGGCCACTTCAATCTGTATTCATCAGCCTACTTACTACACATGTTTCAGGCTCACAAATTCTTTCCTACTACAGCATTAATTACTGCTATAGTAAGGGTGCGTTTGATTAGAAGCGAGGCTCATTTTTAGATGGAATGGTTCATGTAATGGTTTTATCCTTCAAATAAGATAATTGTTTTGTTTGAAAGATGAAACTATCTTTTTTTTTAAGAGAATCCCTCCTAGTACCACACTCATAGACACAATTCGTTGTCGCTCTGAGCTCCTTGTTAATGGTTCCACCGTCTCCCATGTCATTGCTCCCGAGCTCTGTAGTCTGCTGTCGCTCCAAACTCCTCACTTGTCACTTGTGAATTCGCTATGCCACCGCTCCGTTGAGATAGTCGTGTCACGCTAGTGTGCTCTTGTTGGAACGGTTGTATCCGGTTTTTTTCTAGGATAGAGTTGTCTCGCATCTAAAGAACATATTTTTTTTTCAAACTGAAATTACTATCTCTTAGATTTTGAACCAAACGGTGAAAAAATTTAAGATAGAACGGTTTTATCACACCATGGTCATGGTTAGAAACCAAGCACGTTGTAAATAAAATAATACGGGTACTACCACTGGTACCTTTCGTGGACCGCATAAGCTGGAGGTTTCCAACATTCTTCCCTGATTTATCGGTCACGCATTTTCATAACAGAGATAAGGGTCAGCTTTATCGCCTATTAAATGTACTGGTGGGTGGTTATTTTTAATTGTTACTCCTTACATACAAATGTTCTGGGGACCTATCACGTGCTGAGATTCCTTTTTCTTCCCTACTCGTGTCCAGTGGTCACTGGTGTGGGCCTCTCCACACAGATTCATTCATCATTCATCATTGCCACCAGCTAGCAAACTCTGAAATTAGTGGATATATTATATATAGGAGACCCGAGACCCGACAGGTTCCTGGTCCGAGTCCAATTTTTTACCCCTGGTCAAAAAGACCGGGTTCCCGTATTCACGTGAGTTTGGGTCCAACAATTAACTTGCAGGTCACCGCAAAATTTTATAAAAAATTTATGATAGTATATTTTTCAACTTTTCAAGATAGGATTTGTTTGGTCAATCGAAATATTTAGTGAAGGAATCAGATCGTCTGCCGTCTGTATCGATCGGGAGCTTAGCCTGTGCGCGTTTCGACCACTTCACTCGATTGCCAATACCCAGCGCAGGAGCAAATGGACTAGTAAAGTAGAATGGAGTGGTGTGTGTGCTTACTGCTTAGCCTCTTCGACTGAATTGCTTGGTGATGACTTCATTATGTATCATCTCATTTCACTCCAAGCATCAATTCATGTATATAACCAACCTCCTTTAAGGAGAGATAGGGTCAGTTTAGTGAGGTTTCTAACAATTGCACCTGGTTTCAGAATCTAAAAATATCTCAAACAGTCCCGTCCAAATTTTATCCCTATATTATAAAACTTAATAACTACAGAATCTATTAATAAACTAGAATCTAAAATTATTTTTTCGATCTGAATCGCTTTCAAACATATTCATAGAATTCATAGAAACAAGTGAAATGAGAGAAGAATTTATTACGCCTGCTCTGCTCAGTCATGCTTACCTATTAACGGACGCCAGCCTTTGCAGAGTTGTTTTGGGTGTAAAAATTAGTGAATTACTAGTAAGCCTCAGCCCTCGATCGATTTATTATCTTGAGCATCCAACACAAAGGATTTCATCGCATCTTCACACTTGTTTATTACAGTATTGTCTTGTGGATTAACTCTATGATAAAGCACGATGGATTGTTGTAGAAAGGGGAACATACTAGCGGTGGAGGGATTAAGGGGGGTCCCGGCCAACTAGTCGTCGTAGGAGACGTGGAAGTCGGTGGTGCAGCCGGCGGCGTCGGGGTCTTCGGCGCCGCAGCAGTCGTAGAACTTGGCGGCGTAGGGGGGGTCGCCGTCGCGAAGCTCGTAGTACCTCTTCTGGTCGTCGTGGCGGCGGCACACGAAGAAAGAGGGGTGGAACCTGCAGGAGCGCGCCGTGTTGCCGGACGGCGCGTACGTCGACTTGCACCGCCGGCACAGCTTCTCCTTCCCCTTCTCCTCCTCCGCCGCCTTGGACTCCATCGGCGACCTCTCCGCCGATCTGAATCTATCTGGTGGATGAATACCGTCGTTTTCGATTGGATTCTCCCTCTTCGCTTCGTCTTCGTGGGCCGCTGCTTCCTGTGGGCCTCTTCCATCTACGCCGCCCGTTGTTTCTTTTGTTTTTCTCGTTTTGCAAATGCAAAACCGCAGCTACATTTTAGCTTAACGTTATTTATCCTTAATTTATTATCTTTCTTAAATCTTAATTAACCTCTAGTTTTAGTGTCAAACACGCATGCAACCTTTCCTGCGATGCGACGTGTCTTTGCTTTTTTAAAATGCTTTACTTAGTGTGTCCTATAAAATGCAAAAATCGGACAGTTTTTTAACACCAGTGAAATTTCACCGTAAAAAAATATTTTAAACGGATACAATATTTCGGCGATACTATTTGTAACGTCAAGAAATAACTCTACGCAACACCCTTGTTGTTATGTTTCAATAGTTAAAACTCAATGTTTCAACTTAGATTTGACTGTGTTTTACTTTAGTTATTTTATTGAAATATTTTTATCAACCGATAAAATATTATTTACTGGGTGTTGAAACACTGTCCGAATTTTTTTTTAAAAAACTTAGAACGTGTAGACCCTAATTTGTAGTTTGTGGTCTGTAGCTAGAAAAAAAGAGAGGTTTAATTGATGCGCATGTTTTGGACTGTCAAGTGTCAGCAGGGAACCGTAAAAGCTGTTATTGCAACATACATACGGATTAATCAGTTTTGTGGTGAGCAATTCGATCGATCGATTTTGTAAGAATCATTTCCGCGTCATTACGGAGCCAAACAGGAGCCACATTGTTGGATTGCGTAGGCCACACAACTGAACCTTGCTAATTATGACGATCAACTGAATTAGCACAAGAGAATCTTTGACGAACGATCGACTAGCTAGAGGAGGGTTGATTAGCTCGCCATTAGGCCAAGATGTGAATTTAGATTAGCTACTTCTCACAGACAAAAATAATAATGCTATAGGTAACATGCATAAATATGTATATAGATGTCATGCATCGGCCTGTTTTGTTTGGCCACCATTAACCAATCAGTTCATGCTTAGCATAGTATTATACAGGGTGCTAAACAGATGGTTAGGCATCCGATTAAGTAGGATCGATTAATTAAGATGGACGCCATGGATGGTTCATTCGTGCATGGGATCGAAAGCGCGTTGCCGGTCTTGGCCTGCCGGGCTCGAATCGATCGATCACCAGACTGACTGACACCTCATGGCTCAATAGTTTCACCGAATTTTATTGTAATTAATCCAATCCATGTAGGCCTCAATATTATTGAGTTCATGCATGCTCCGCCCGTCTGCAATCTCATCCAAGGCTTTCATTGAAACTGAGGATTTCCATGGACTGTTTTTGTAAAAAAAAATAGCTTCAATAAAGATCAGGAGAAAAAAATTAATAATTTATCACTGTTAGTATGAACTCTTCAATTATCATGCTACTCCAATATAAAGAATATTTGATGATTTGTCATTCCTAAAAATGATGGAAATATTTGATGATTTATTATCTAAAAAGTGACTTTTGATTACTTGCCACTTTAACTCACCTGTCATAGACTCATATGGTCTCATATATCATTCACACAAGTAAAAAATAATCAAATGGTATAAATTTTAGTGGCAAATCATCAAATCCCCTTAAAAGTGACTTACTATTTTTCACTCCAAGATAAATGATATGTAAGATTATTCCAATCAATAACATATAGAAAGCGAAGTAACTTTTTGGTAGGGACAAATTATTAAATCTCTTAACATAGGAGTAGTAGAGTAATAACAGTAAATGGTATCTAGATTATTTCTGTTTAATTCAGTAAATAATGATAATAATATTGACAATACTATAGGAATCCGAGGATTTTCATGGATGGTTTTTGTCAAATTTTTGAGTCTCAATAAAGCTTTCGAGAAAATTGATGACACTCCAAGATAATGATATATAAGACTATTTAAATCAATAACATATAGATTAGTATGATAAAAAAATAAAGTCATTTCTTGGTGGTGACTAATTATCAAATCTTTTATAATATGAGTAGTTGAGTAATAACAGTAAATAATATCTAGATTATCTCTATTTAGTTCAGTAAATAATGATGATGATGAT
>KE372597.1:348859-367050 GCA_000418225.1 Zizania latifolia | reverse complement strand
AACAGTGGTGGTGAACTGGTGATAGTACAAGGCGTGCTCTCATCACTTACGACATGCATGAGCCTGATGCCTTGCGTGTGTGGAGTACTAGTTTGGGTCATGTCTTTTTCCTCATAAATACTTAATTTGTTACGCCCAACTTGCCTTCACTTGATGGTGAAATCAAACAGACAATGTACAGTGCACGAGTATTACTGTCAAATACAGTGATGCTTATTATATTCCAGTACAGATACACGAGTACACGACATATACTCCGTATATAGTTTACACCTACTAGTAGTCCGTGTTGCTTTTTTATACATAAAAAAGGCCCTACCCCTACTAGTTTGTTACAGTAGAGAAATACAAATACAACTCCGCTAGCTTAACAGTCAAGTACTTACTCCAGCAGTAAATTTTTTTTGACCGTTCAAGAGTAGATTGGAGGAGTATATTGTAGGTATTTGTACCGTATGGCGGATGGTAATACGGTAGGTAGTCCTAGTCCTTGCCATTCCCCAGCAGAGGGCAGAGGCAGATGGGTAGATTGGTGATGGGGGATAATTAAGGTGGCCCCACACGTCAGTGTCGGGCCGAGGCCACCACCTGCACTTATTGGGTGGACCAAGAATTGTGTGGATAACCAGAAAATTTTAATTTTTAATGAATTTCATAAGAATCGGCCGTGAAATTTGTGCAAAAATCGCCTGAGGCTGGCTGCATATGAATTTGAGGATGAGTTGCAGTAGCATATCCTTTCGTTTGTAGCTACAGTGGCAGTAATCCATCGGTGGATTCATGTGGGTGGATACATATACACCTGCTGCTGCTGCCAATTCCTTCAATTTAGGAGATCAGTGAGGTCGTCTTCCTCCGTCGAGCTAATCTGGTTAGGCAGGCAGGCAGAAATTGTGTGCGTGTGTGTGGCTACATGGAGGAGGTGAATAATTGCAGGGATGCGTCGCCGGCGAGCAAGAAGAAGAAGAACAGTAGTAATTCCAGCAAGCAGCAGGCGCCTTCGCGGTTCCGGCGGGTGTGCGTCTTCTGCGGCAGCAGCCCCGGCAAGAAGCCGGCCTACCACCTCGCCGCCGTCCAGCTCGGCCACCACCTGGTTCGTCGTCTTTCTTGCAGCTGGTAATTGAGGAGTTGAGCTTAATTTGACGACGTACGCGCGGCAGGTGGAGCGCGGGATCGACCTGGTGTACGGCGGCGGCAGCGTGGGGCTGATGGGCCTCGTCTCCCGCGCCGTGCACGGGGGCGGCGGCCACGTGCTGGGTGTCGTGCCCAAGGCCGTGCTGCCTCGCGAGCTCATCGGCGAGACGCTGGGGGAGCTGAAGGCGGTGTCCGGGATGCACCAGCGGAAGGCCGAGATGGCCCGCCACTCCGACGCCTTCATCGCCCTCCCCGGCGGCTACGGCACGCTGGAGGAGCTCCTCGAGGTCATCACCTGGGCGCAGCTCGGCATCCACCACAAGCCCGTCGGCCTCCTCAACGTCGACGGCTACTACGACTCGCTGCTCAGCTTCATCGACAAGGCCGTCGAGGAAGGCTTCGTCACCCCGGCGGCGCGCCGCATCATCGTGGCGGCGCGGAGCCCGCTCGACCTGCTCTCCAAGCTGGAGGACTACGCGCCGCCGCCGCACGACGCCTCCTCTCTCAAGCTCACCTGGGACTGGGACATGGAGCACCACCACATCGCCATCTACTCGCCTGACCACCCCAACTCCGACATGGCGCGCTAGCTACTACTAGCTCCTATAACCTCGCCTTCATGGCTTGCTTAATTACTCCTCTTAGCTAATTAATCCCATCATAATTCGATCTCTCGCTATGTAAAATGTAAATACGTACTAGCATTTATACTGCTGCTAGTGCTACGCATCCAACTGTATGTATGTATACCTCGATTAATTCACCCATCCGTACTCGATCGATTTCATTCTGAGCAAAATCTTTAGCCGCTTCTAGTATCTAGCTGTAACTAGATATGATCCGTTTCTGTCTTCTCAAAACAATTAAAAGTGCTAGACATAATTAATATAATCAATAAGGTGGCATTTCCATTAGGGGATGATTTTAATTTTGAGCAGCCATACGGATGGAGTACATTGGCAAACTAGGCGTGCCGTCATCGTCGTCGTCCGTTCCCTGTCGTGTGTGCAACACGTGGAGAGTGGAGACACAAGAGGAGGAGCAAATCAGAGGAAAGCAAGGATTAGTTCCAACTATCCATGGCGACTTCTGCTTGTCAATTAGTCGCCGTCCTCTGCGGTGGAGTGTGGTGTACATAAGCAACACCCCCTCATCTTCTGTCATATCATATAAATCACAGTAATCGAAATGGTTACAGTAGTTTTTGACTATCTCATTATTGGTTGATGGTTACTGATAGCCATGATTAGTGTGGTGTACATTAGCATCACACCGGCAAATAGCAACACCTGTCATCTTCTCTATGATAATCGAGATGGTTACAGTAGTTTTCAACTATCTCGTGGATTAACGGTTATCATAAGTGATAATAACGGATTGGTCGCCACTGCTGGTAGCATGCAGTCTGCCATTTAGAGAAGGCTTGTTTTTGCAGTGAGTTTGCTGTGTGTCCCCTTTGCATTGTGGGGTGGGCGTCACCGTCCAACCCTGCCGACCATATTTAATGCTGAACACGACTGAGAGAGAAAAGAAGAAAGTTGGTCGCCCTCTGCATCCGTCATGGAAGCTCTCTGCTGGGGCAAAAACGACTCGGAGTCGGAGATGCATGTTGCTGGATAGGGATCAACGCAATGCATGCTGTCCATCGTTTCAAGTGCCGGATAAGGATCGTCTGGAAATGCACGCATACACGTTCACTAGACGCTACACTAAAAACTAGGGACCTAGTAAAAGTCTTTCGGCCTACTTAGAGAGAGTTTATGACAGTTAACTTCCGCTTCTAACACTTAACTTTTAAAATTTGAAACTATTAAATTCTGGTTTCAAATTATGAAAAAAATAAACTATGATTAAAAGCTATTGAAAAAAGTCTAGTTAATCACAATTATATACATATAAACACATATTTCTCTAAACTACAAAACTAGATTCTTAATCCTCCATCTGTTCTATACTAGATAAATTACTCATAGTACAGTTTAGGACGGTGGTTTTGTCTACATGTAGTCCATGCTGGTAGCGCGCGCTAAGCTGGCTCGACGCGGGTGACTGACATGTAGAACCAAAAAATCTGATGTGGATCAGCGCCCCTTCTCTGTTCTCTTTCTCTCTCTCCTCCTCATTCCTCATGCTTCCTCCTCCTGGTATATTTTTCGTATCACTAACAAGGTGGTTTCATATGTTAGATAAGCCAGCTTAGCGTCCGTTGCTAGCTTGGACTGTCATGTAGACAAAACCACCGTCCTAAACCATCTCAGAGGTTAATTTCTGTGGTATAGAACAAATTAGAGGATTAAGAATCCTGTTTATAAATATATACTGGAGTAGAGGTTAAGTAGACTTTTTTCATAGCTATGAAATAACAGCTTCTATATTCTTACCCCGCCTCTTTATCAGAATGTACAGCTCTCAAAACATTCTGATAATTTATTGCTCGGTGCTCAGTTTTGGAATTTAGGCAAATAACTAGTCTCCATTTCTACCTAATCAGCTTGACCAGCGCAACGTTTATCGCCAAAATTCTATTCTATCCTCTATTCTGTGTGCATACTTTGATGATGCAACGTGACTAGGAAACTAAACTACACAGAAAGATAGGCCTACACGGCAAGTTGGAAATAATCCTCAACTAATTTAGCCCGTGCTTCCAAATCGTCAAAGTCAAATCAACTGGTAACAGTTAAGCACAGGATTGATAATTTGTCCAGAATGATCGTACGGGCTTTGATTAGCTTAAACTATTCGGTCGATTTGCTTAAATTTTGGTACAAGCTAGGTGGGAACAAGTTGATATTTCAGGGAGCTATTGATCGATCGATGGATCGATCGTCAGCAAGGCTACCTACCTTTGCACCTGCACTAGAGTTGGATGAGATTCACCAACAGTAGCTAGCTACAAAGTTGCGTCCTGCCTCAATCATGCATCTGCAGTAATCAGCTTTACATAAGCAGTTATTATGCATACCTGACACGATATATAGATAAGTAATTTTTTTAACTACTAACTGTAGCCCACATGGAATACAGTCAATACAGATCATACCTTTTCTCCCAATGCCAGCCCATTATTGTAGTTTCAAATAAAAATGATTGTTAAAAAATCACAAATTTGGGCCTACTTGACACAGTTAAGAAATATACTATTATAATTTTCATGATTTGAAAATAAATCATTGATAGGTTTAAAAATAAATCATCGATATGTCACTGACAAACACCATAGTCACTGGTAATAATATTTTTCAAATTCTTAAAAATTGTAACACAATAACAAAAACAAAAACAAGTATACTAGAGTTAAAACCTAACGGAAGCCATTAATCAAGGTTCAGACATGTGAATAACTTATCTCAATACACCCCTATTTAAGATCAAATCTTTGGGAATTAAAAATTGCAATGACATGCAAGAAATTTTTCCTAAACTATGACTTGCCTCGCTCCAACATGTAGGATTAACAAACCGAATGGTAAAAATAAGCAGAAACAAAAGGCATATATACTAACATGAGACAATTTCACGCAAGTGATACAGCGAATGTTCGAAAGAATGTCTACTTTATAAATACACAGACGCGGCAAGTCCGACTTTGGTACAAACTAAAAAATCACAGGGGCAAAAAAAACTTCATATGAAATGCACATATGCGGGCAAAGCTAAAACATATTTCACAAGATAGTAAGTACACTACGAATAAGTTTCTATCCTGAATCATGTCCCCAGTACAGAATGAGGTCCATCTATGAACTAGACTAAAAATCAGGATACAATGTCGTACCGTGATCATACTATATGACGGCCCAGCACACGCACCAACGTTAGCAAAATACAAGAGCACAAGAGCTGCTGTCATCACATCAACCCTACAGCGCACATACGGCAAACCAATGGCAGTCCAAAACAGCTCTTGGGACAAAATTGAGTTGGCATTTCCTATTAACTAGCAGAAATCTTGGAATCAGCATCATGTGGAGGCAACCAAAAAAAATTACAGTGGGCACCTTCTTTCACCACCCTGGAAGAAAACTTGGGCATTGGGATGTTGAGGGCTCCAGAGGTTTGGAGGCCAAAGCAAGAAACGGGGCTGGATTAAAAGGCAGAATCACAGAATTATGAATCCACCATCTCATCTTGTAATTCGCTTGGGGCGATGAGCCCTGGAATAGCAAGCATCCGTTGGCGTTCCCTTTCTCTTTGTGCAGCGGCCTCTTCAGCATACAGATCCTTATTATCCTAAACAAAACATGCAGCAACTCATCAGAAGAGTTCAAGAGAATTGGCACAATATAACTTGAAAACAAACAAAGAATAAGCAACTAATGGATCATAAGCGCCTAACGTTAAGGACATATTTGGCACATGGTTCCATTCTTTAATTCCCAGGCCATACCAGGCAGGGTTCACAAAACTGCAGTAACCAGTCCGATTACCGTAGTTTTTGACCATCTCACCACAGAACGGGTTGTGAAAACCAGTCCAGTAACCGATAAACTGGACCGGTAACCTGGCATCCGGCCACCGCCGGTAAGCAGTCCCCAACCAGTTTTGCAAACCCTGATATCAGGTGGCCAGAAAACATCCATTCTCTAATTATTTAGCACTCTTGGTTTCCAATGAGCTCAGTTTTTCTTTATTATTTTTATTGTAATGTAAGTCTTGGTTCCCCTAATTCCTGTGAGTTGTGAAAAATCAGGGGCTCAGGGCCATGCCAGTCTCAAGGGATAAGAGGTAAGTTACCTGAGCCGAGAACTCCTTTGATTGCACCAGGAAGTCCCTTATATGGTTTTTGAAACTTGGAAGATCATGTTTTGAACTAAGAAGCCCATCAACAAACTTTGTCACCTGTGTGGGGAAAATGTTAGGTTATATGATGGCCACGAGAGCACAAGTTAACTGCATTAGGAGGATCAATCAATACCTCAGTGGGTGTCATGTTTGGAAATGATGCACCCAAAAGTTTTATTGTGTAATCTCGAACAAACATAGCATTGTCGGTATATTGGTATGGTACTGAGGATGCATCCCAGAGAGGCTCCGTTAGGCCATCAACCTGCAAATTAGGAAATCTAGCAATCAGGTGCATTCATACAAACAATAGAGTACAGATAAAATGAAATAGACATACCACACAAAACAAATGTTGCAGCACCAAAACATGAAGCTTGAAACCAGGTTTGTGGAATGTGTCTGTCAGAACTGCAAATATCTCTTGCTCAATATTCAAAAAATAGGTTTTGTAGAATTGATTTTGGAATCCTGAAGCCTGCAAGAAAATCATGTAAGAAACATAAGCTTCCAGATAATTATGCAATGGTAGCAAATGATGTACTGTATTTTCAACCTGAAAGTTCTTTAAAATTTCCAACAACAGACTAAGACCAGTCTCTGCGATGTTTCTCTCTGTATGTCTAAATGCCCAATTGATTGAGTCAATCACAAGCTTCAATTGCTGGATCAGATGAAGTCCAATAGTTAGGAAAAAAACAAAATATATTATGTTGATGTGTTTCAAGTCAATTATTCACATCAACAAGGAAGATCGATGTTTAAATAGTTAGAACTAACCGGACTTGAAAGCTGAATTAATGCTTGGAAGCAATGAGTGCCAATCGCACGAAGCAAAGAAAAAAATTTGAGGCGATGTTCTGGGTAATCTTCAAAGTTTTTAGTTATCATCTGATAGGACAGAACAAATAGTTAATAAAATCTGAAAAATATACTTGAGGACACAAAGAAAAAAAAACTATATAATAACAGTATTCCTACCTCAAGAGTGCACTGGAAAACGGCCTCAAATATACGAGGCACATCTTCAAGCATTTCACCTTTGTACCTGCAATAAAATTTAAATCATCAAAAAGATGAGTATTAGAAAGGAAGATACGAGAACACAGTGCAATAAGATAGTACCAACAACCAAAATTACTTGAAGAAGTTTTTTACAAACTGAAATAACCATAGCACATTTTAATTTACATCGACAGAAAACATCAGATGGTATCAGGTTGTAGCATACTTGTTTATAATTGTCGCAAACAGGGACAGAACTTCAGATTCCCTAGCATCAGGAACATTTCTAGCATAGTCACCAAGAACAGGATCCATCATAGGAGGAACAAACTGTTTCCCAATGTGAGGTAGATCTTCTGCTTTGTCCACAAAAGTCTCGATCAGTTTCAATGTTTCCCTCTTGATAGATCTGTCACATATACAGTATAGTTTAGAAAAACAACAAGATGAAAGATAAATAATAACCATCAATTCATACCTAAGGAGTTTTACAAAGGAGGTCCTTGAGGCAAAAGGTCCTCCTTCAGCAATGGTGCTTGATACAAGCTCGCTGTACATTCTGATGTGAAAACATTACACAATAGAATAAAGAAAAGGACTGTATTAGCACATGAAGTTTGCAGGTATAACAAGATGTAAAGTAACCTGATCACCAGAAGTGATCAGAACTACATGAGCAGGTACAATGAACAAATGTACAATTCCAACTAATGGGTTGGAGCAAATTTAGCATGAACTAGCTTGATTTCAGGACCAGATGTCATACAAGAGAGCCCAAGTTTATAGGGCCAGCGATAATGAGCACCAGGCAGGAGCTGCAGGACGATTCCAAACAAGGGTTCATTTGAAAGTTGAAACCTTGATATAACTTAGGAAGACGTTATGTAACATAATACTGAGAGTTAGCAAATAGGCTTGCAAATTGAGATTTGGTGCTTCATCAATTGCTTCAGCTTGTTGCTTTTCACTTTATTTAGTATTTACTCCACTTAGTGTGGCCATATGGAGCTTGTATTAATTGACTCTGGCTTTATGCACCCATGGATACAATGGCTGAGATTTTTATTTCGCTGTCTAAAAAGACTAGCACAATAGTACTATAACATATAGCGTGCAGTGACAAAACAACATACCTGTAAACTGTCAGCATATCCAGGAAGATTAGGGAAATTTGTGGGAAAAAGTGTGGTCCAAGTGAGCTTGCAACACTTGTGTTTGTCTGCAAGCGCAAATATCAACATTTATTATGCAAGTCTAAGGAACAATTTTGTGCAAACAATGAAGGAAACCCAAAGCCAAGAAGCATGTTGTCTTGTCACCATAGAACTCTACAAAGAGCATGTTGTGCACATAAAGAATAATGTTTAACTGGCAGTGAAGCACACAAAAGAACCAAAGGCAAGCACATAGAGTTGCTTGGTCAACACCAGGAGCTAACACATTAACAACGCTTGAAACATATTTTCTAAAATGCCAGTGTTATTATCTAGAATGCAACTACTAGGTGGATGATCTAACCTTTGAACTTTTACAGGTTATAAAAATAAAATAAAGGACATCAAGGAAAAACAAAAAAATAACAACAGTATCACAGTTCACACTAGCAAGTATTAACCATTAAGCAATAGCTAAATGAAATTACCAGCCTGCATTTAATTACCTGCATGATGTTAAGAACAGATCTAATAACATCAGGGTTCTTCAGGATATCAATGCTTTGGCTTGCCTGTCCAATAATCTCAGCCCATTTCTGTTCAATGATAGGATAACCTTGTCAAAACTTCATTTAGCAGAAAGGCAGATATACGTTCTAGAATGCAGAATAAGGAACCTGATTAGGGAGGCTCATCAATCTTTTGAGGTATTCATCTCTCTTAGTGTTATCAGATTCAGCTTGAATCATGTGACCAACCTGAGCAGCAAAAGAAGAATAAAAAATGATATTAATTGTAAACTATTTTGATTCAAGCTATGTTGTACACATTTTGGTTCAAACATACCGATTCATAAAATGTATGAATCTGATGTGGCTCAAGATCAGCAATTGTCGTAGCAAGGCTGGACAACAGTTCAGAAACAAATGGTTCGTTCTCGCCCACCTAGATAACAAAGAAACATGAAAGGTGGTGTGTGACTGGTGCATAGGACATAGCACAAATCTGATGTACGCACTTAAATTGAATTGAGCACATGCGTTAAATAACAACATAATTCGAAACAAAATAATAGCACAGCTGTCCACATAGAGCTTAAGATATTAAGCAATGTGATTGAATTTACCTGTTGTGTGACAAATTTGCGCTTGCATTTCTGAACAATTTTCAGAAAAGTATCACATGCCATATCCTGCAACCAACAGTGCAAAGCATACATTACATACAAATAGTACATGAGAAAGTAACTTGTTCAGGTACATGCTCAGGGAAGGCAAGATGGCCATAAAGCTGATTCCTATCTAAGTTTCACACTATCAGGGAATAAAAAACAATTATTCTGTTCCAACAATAAACTACATGCAAACGCACACTGACCTGAACTCCAGGATGCATCTCATGCATGAATTCAAATAATTTGTTAACCACTGTTTTCAAAAACTTCCAATGAGCCCTGAGAAATCTTGGATATTGACCAACAACATACCTAACAATACAATCATTAAATCAGTCGAGCCGCAATTTTGTTATTATAAACATGTCATAGGTGAGAAATGCTTACATGATGTTGCTGGCAATCACAGCTTTATTATCTTTCCCCTTTGTGATTTCACAGAGATTTAGTAAATCACGAATAACCATTACCAAGAATCTATTTTCCTGCAACAGATCCACAGAAACCATTATGGCTTTTGCCGCAATACATGCAATATTCGAAATTGTTATAAAGATAAATATTTAATTCCTCCTAAAACATTTTCCAAAGACAAACAGTGGAACAGAATATGATTGCACAAACCTGTTCCTCCACCATAGAACCAGATATTGATCCAATTGCCCAGCAAAGAGTATTGAGGTTATTCCAGCTCCAGTCTTCTCCATTTAATTGCTTAGTCAATTTCTTCAGCATCTGAGATCCCAAAAGATTTATACGCTTCTAGTTTAACTTCATAAAAAACACTAAACCAGAAGGATAAGTTGTGCAATGATTATATTGAAAAAATAAACATTTCTACTGGCTCTTAGGCTAAACAGAATGACCTTTTCAAAAAAGTATCATACTAACCACTTTCCTAGGTTACACAGAAAACAATTCTATTCACGTTTCAGACAGAGCTTATGCTATCTCAAAATGGAAATGGAACAAATTCAATTTATATCACAGAGCATAAGCAACATACAAAAGAACAATATTTACAGCATGTGTTTCTTAAAATGAAAGGAAGCTTCTGTGGATAAGACATACTTGTTGCTCTGTATCCTCGTGGTCAAGATGAGACAAGTATATCAGTGTTTCCCTCATGATCTGCCATAATAATTAAAGAAAGGAAGCATCACATAAGTTTCATATGATAAAGCACAGAGCATGTGAAACAATATGGGTGGGGGGGTGGAAAACAGCTACCATTCAGTTACTAACCTTATACTGTACAAGAACATCGTTATCTTTCATTGTTTCACGTACTATATTTCCATTTTCATCTTCCACAATCAGTACCTCCTCAGGCTTCGCCATCCGACATATCATCAACATTCGTAATTTTGACAGAGGACCTGAGTAAAGCTGACGCCTCTGCTGAACAGCGGAGATAGTGCCATCAACTCCAGGGATCATCTGAGCCTACAGATTATCCATATGTGTCATGAGCCGAGGATGTACTAGACGAGGGTAGAACTTCAGAAGGCAAGAAATAACAAGCGAACACTGAAAACTAGAAGGAAATTTTTTGCAAAAGGTGCACATATTGTAAGTGTGGATTTGTCAAAGCCATTGAATTCACATGGAAAATTTTCCATAGAGAAACACCTGAAGTCCCATCATGTTTACAGATGCCGTAGGCTCTATTTGATTATGGGCTTCAAATAGCTCTAAAACAAACACATTCCAGTAATCCAAGCACACCTGTAAATTCACCAACATCGTAAGATACCCACCTATCTTCAACCATTTGTATATGTACTGAATCTAATTCTAAAATTCTTACCTTAAAAACCTCTGTGTCATCAACATATGAAATTCCAATCAGGTACTCAAGGCCCAGAAGTAATGCAGCTCTATTTTCTGGAGTTACCTCCAATATACGCATGTGATTCTGCATGTATCACCAACAGAAGGGATCAGGCCATACCAAGAATAATCATGATTTTGTATAGCATAACCAGCATTTATGTGAGTTTTTTTCAGCGTACAAGTTGACAAGGCAATGCAAGACAAGAACATATAGGTTATTTTTTGCCAGTTGGGAATATGGCATCAAAAGAGTAGGTACATAAGTGCAGTATCTCAAAGAATGTTCAATGACTTTTAAGTGAATAATTTTATTATCTCAAAAGTTTGTAAAAACTATCATCTCATACTAGATAGGCATACCCGGAATGTGAGAAATCTTACCTTAAAGAAGGAAGTGAAAAAAAGCGCTAGGTTTTGTATGAATGCCTGCACCAAGGAACATACAACAGTGAATATTACCTCTATGGCATAATAAAAAATAAAAATGAGAAGCCAATAAGAGTCCTCCAACAGACTGTTATTCAAGCTATTGGCACACCTGTTCTTCGCTAGAACCATTGGCATAAGCATCTGGAATTGTTCCAGGAGGAAGAATAGCCTATACAATTTACAGAAGAATCCTTCATAAGTAAATATTTAAAGGGGGAGAGGATAACTAAGAAATAATGAAAGAACATATTTCTTCCAAAGTACATGTTTACCTGCAACTGCATCATGAAAATCGTATACATCTTCACATATTGCATGTTATAAAAATCACCAAACTGAAGAGCAGCAACCTGCACATATAGTCCATGTATACGAAAAGGAGATCAATACAGTATTGAGATGACAAAGTGACATGTTTACCTAACGTAATAGGGCTGCTTTACGACCCCGTTCATGTAAAAAGATAGATTGAACAAATCGGTAACCAAAGTAATGGAGTAATCAGAAACACAATTAGAATTGTATGGAACACTGCTAAATTAGACGTGGAAGGAAATATGCATCCTTTTACCTCTGTAAGGCACTGAAGTGTAAGATTCCGATAAGCAGCCATAGGAAAGAACTTCAGCAATGTCTCCAGCTAAGAGCCATAAGAACAAAAATAAGACAGGATTTGATATAGTCCATGTAAGATCTTTCCTGATGAGTTTAGAAATAAGCTACATACCAAAGGTGACTCAAATATGAACCCCACCGGGATCCATGATAAGAAAGCATGAAGTGTAGCCAGTGTAGCACGGATGAGCTCAGGTCTTTGTGTTGCAGATAAGACATATAAACATAGCTCATGAATGAGACGAAATTCACTGTTCCACAATAAGGAAAAATTAGGTTACATCAGTCAACATAGAAGCAGTGGCAATAAGTATATGGTGCACAAATATATGAGTGTGGTCCATTATATTGGCGATATAAAGCACCGGAAAAGGATAGAACTTAGAAGATGGTTAAAAATCCAACCTGTTAAGTGAAGACTTCAGTTCTTTAATCTTCTGCTGTGTCATTTCACCTCTTGAAAAATCAAAAATTTCTTCGCTTAAAAGCTGCAAATTGTGGGGTCAATAGTTTGCTCTGCATTAGTTAAACAGATTAACAGATACAAGTGAAACTCAACTTGCCTTCAATATAGCCATGCAATTTTCGCATATGGTTTCACTACTCTTCGCGGCTGCAACAAGGTCAGGAATGAAAGATGACCACCTGGCTGGCCATTCATGCTTCAAAACCTATTATATTGCAACAATTAAGAACACGAGTCGGTTGACTTGACAGACAAATGAATAGGTTATTATAACAAGCAGGGTTACAATAAATGGCAACCGAAACAGTACAGCTTACCTGTACCAATATGATGTTGAGTTTATTAACATAAAGTCTCTCTTGTCGAAAAGAAGCCTCGTTACTGGACAGCTGATAGAGCATCGAGAGAGCATACATGAATGAGATTTATTTTCATGGGCAAGATGGCATAAAAGATTTGTCACAGATATTCATCCTTGCCTGGACAATAACATCGGATATGTAATTCTTGATGCCGTCACGTTGTTCAGTCGGCAACGCATTCCACCTATACTTGATAACACTTTCAAGTACCTAAAAAATGTATAACAAAATAAGGCATGATTCACATGAACAAAATAGCAACAAGTGCAGATGTAGCGCTAGCTTGCATGAGCAAACATGCCCCAGGATCTCCTGACTTAAAATGAACATAACACGAGAAACAAAGATCATAATCATGTTGAAAAATGTTGAATAACATTCCGATTGAAAAAGGTTTAATGGCTGTAGATACAGAAAACCCTGAAAATAATGCAAAACACATTGAAGAAATGGAGTATACCAGAAGAATCAGGAGTTTACTTTGATCAGCATTTAGGAAATAAAATAAGAAATTTATACAAGGGAAGTGTATCATTGGCATTGCTCCTCAGTCCTCAACTTTTATGTAGCATTCTCCAAATATTCCAAATGTAGAAATTTTGTAATTTGTTAAAAGAAAAAACAAATATGATCCATAATATTTTTAATCAAAACATATTTTATCAATTGTTTTTAGAATTCTATATGTTTTTCTGGTACTTTTGTTGATTTCTATGGATCTAATATGGTAGTTTGGTTAATTTCTTAACGGTCAAACATATTTGAGTGGCAAGAAGGACGATAATGGAGTAGTTGCAAAACAGAGAAGAACCTTTTTCAAATGGTGATAGAGATTAAATCCAACAGTGGCAAAAGAAAATTGCTATTATCCTTTTTTCCTCTACCGTTGTACCAGGGTGGATGGGCAGTACAAGGTTGAGGGAGGTCTAAGTCTAACATGTCACCTTTCACTCTTATAAAGAGGCCATGTCAGAACAAGTTTCTACAGTAGCTTAAAAATAAGCACTGCACAGGAACTGTGAACTAACCCTTAGAAAAAACTGAAAATGATATCTCCATCTAGTTCTCTAAGAAAAGGAAACATCCACTTTTACTGGATGTAGGGTTTTGTATAAAATACATGCTGGTAGCCTGCATTTCAAACAGGGCCTAAGTATACAATGTAGCCAACCCACTGTGCATATGAAGGCCTTAACCCACAGAATTGCTTAAGTGTTGGCATTAACATCCATCGTGTGCATTTGATAACAGCAACAGTGTCAAAAGGTTCTGCAAATTATGGTTATCCTGTCCATGTTGTGCTCATCATGGCTACTGAAATCTTTAATTAATTGTTACATTTTGTGTAAGCATGGCACTTAGAACTACAAGACAATAATGAAAAGATGAGCATAAATGTTGCTGGCATGCTAATATGCTTTGGCAACACTTTGCTGTTCTCTATGGATAATTTCAGTCACTCAATCGTACCTCGAACACTCAACACCATACTCAAACTCAGTTATGGTTCCCAAAGGAAAACACTAGCAGAGCCTTTCCTACTACAATCACATAAGCAAGCATATAATGTAATGTATTTAACAAGGAGCAGGTAGTGCTGGATGAAAATTATTTCTCATTTGAATATTAATCATCACTCATCAGATAAATAACAGCCATGGCACCAATCTTCCTTAATTTGCAAACTATCCTGACATGACTAACTTGTCAGGTGCAGAAAATTACTTGGAGGGCAAAGAACTTTGTGTTCAAGTTCTGAGAATTCTGCAGAATGTGAACCACTTGCAGCCACATATCTGGGTTATTCTGTAGATCCCGTAGTATCTGATCAGCAGCATTTCTCTGAAACAGGAACAGCGCATAAGGTTACCCACGCATGCATGGCATTATTTAATCAAAATTCGGGAACAAACACAGTAAACGTGATAATGGAATGATTGCAAGGACATTTACAGTAATATAGGATCATTCAATACACATATAGATTGACACAAGCTTGAAATACAAAGATAAACAAATATGTGGCAGGCCCAACAGAAACACCCAGTGTGAAGGGGGCAAACACTACCGCTGATATATGCTAGTATACCAGGACAAAAACCCAGTTTCACGGATAAATCTTACCGCTACTCGTCACTCCCAAACCCTAATGATCAAAAGCACTCTACTTGAGCAGTCGAAGTGGCATTGGCGCCTGGCGCATAGAGACCGGGTACACTCTGGAGCGCACATGAGAGCAAACCGCGTAAACCCTAAGTCTCGGCAGCTCTCCGCCGCTGACGAAACAAGCATGCGCGGAGGGGGGCAGAAGGAACCCGCGAGCAGGTGGAGAAATAGATTACCTCCTCCTTAGATCCGGTGCCGTAGAAGGCGGCGACAGTGGCGTCAAGCAGGGGTACGTCTATGGGCTGGCTCAGATCCCTCAGCTTGTCCGCCATGGCGACGGCGGGTGAAGCGAACAGGGGGGACGGAAGTCTGTCGAAAAGAACGGACTTGGGAGGCGAGGGGAAGGTTGCGGAGATGCCGGAACCCTAGGAGAGGCGGCCGTGGCAGCGGCGGCGGCGGCGGGCGAGGGAGGGATTTCTATCGGGCGAAGCGAGGGGGAGAGGAGGGATTTTATTTTGGTTTTTTTGGGGTTTAAGAGAGGACTGGACAGGAGTTCTTGGGTTGGGTTGCTGCCAAAGTACGCCAAGCTTGGCCGCCCATTTTCACTCACCACCCCCTACAACTCCGTATTTATCTTTTACTCCAATGCAGCCCTTTCTTAACTCCCCTACTTAATTGTGTGTGTGTGTGTATATATATATATATATATATATATATAACAAAGAAAATGGGTTCTTTTGTTTCAGCCAGAGATTCTTAGTAGCTATTTTATCTGAGTATCTAGTTGGCTAGTCTAAGTAGCTAACTGATCTGAGTATCTAGCTAGTGAGAATCTAGAAAATGTAGTGTTTCTTAGTTTCTGAATTCTAGTTCATTTTTAAATTCTGCAGCTACTAATTCTCATAATCTAGGTCTAGAATCTGGATCATTTGTTTTAATTTTATATTCTAGAAGTAACTACAGCTATCAGAAGCTGAAACAAACCGGCCTAGTAATATATTCAGCTTCATCTACTTTGTTATTCAACTCACCATTTTGGTTTGGTTTACATGTATTCTTGTTTGCTTGCTTATTTACTCCAACATGTAAATAAGTCTGTTTATACTAGTTTCGCAAAACTATATTCGTTTGTTTGTTGACAGAGATAAAAGAAAGGCATGTTTGTCTTACATATGTGTTATTTATCGGTTATCTTGTTAGATACAACTTTGAGCATTACCATTTTTCGGAGCTTTACATTAAAATATAACGGTGGAGTTAAGGTATTTATATCGATTAAGCAGTTGTACCGTTTTCATCTAACAAATTTAGATAGTTTGAAACATATAAATGGGTGAATAAACTAAGTAACAATGTTAATGGTGTATATTCTAGGAGATGGTATCGGTTAAAAAACAGCCAATGTAGCACAATGATGCATTAATTATAGCTATCTAGTTTAATACAGTTTAATATTCATACATTTTAAAGTTATTGGTGGGTATTGAATTATTGATAGTATTAAAATAAATCAGCATCAAGAGTATTTCTAAAAGTTGGCCTATTAGATGGTAACTACAATGCAAAACAATTTATTAGATATGATGGGTAAGAATGGCATGCAGAGAAAAACATAACCAAACGCGGTTTTCGGTTAGTGGGAAAGAACATCACAATGGCAAAACAGAAACGAAAAATTACTTGTTACAAATTTTAAGAATCTAAAAAAATATCGATGTCAATTAGGAATGGCAATTTCTACCCATATACCTATTTATCCATGGTTAAAAACACTATCATCGTTGAATATGTTCTTAGTTTTATACCCGCGAATATGTCATTAGATCAAAACTTATACCCAACGGATAAACGGGTATAAGTTTGGGTATTGACTACTATACCCACTTCACTCGTTTACCTATTTAATATGATTATATAAAAAGAACCTAGTTTTCACCGTCATCTCTCCACCACACCCCCTCTCTCTACTCTCCAGATGCCACCATCACCCCCTCCCTCCCACGCCGCCCCCTCCCTACTGGCCATCTACTTCCTCCCATGCTGTCTCCTTCCCACTGGCCACCTCCTCCTCCCGTGTCGCCCCTCCCCACCGCGCCACTACCCCCTGCTAGCCTCCCGTACCACCCCCTATGCTGGTCCCCCTCGTGCAGCAGCGTCAAACCCCCCTCTCCCGCTCTAGCCCTGCCGTGACCCCTCGTGCCGGCCTTGCCGTAGCCTCCCGTCGTAGGTAACAAGTACGGATATAAGTATAGAATTTTTTCGTGAGTATGGGTATAAATATGCACTATCCATACTTGTAGTATTCGATTGTCATCTCTACTATCAATAACTACAGCGATTTCTGTATATCATTGACACACTGATAATAATTTTAAAAACATTGAAAATATAACAACATATTTCCATTTTTCCCAAACAGAATTGAGGAATAACTATAGAAAAGATAGGGGTTTAGCTTTTTTGTGTCGTTTTAAATCACCGCAGTAATTTAACTACTAATGGACTCCTTGTATATATAGCTAGCAGCATCATACGACAACAGCTTCGGTTCCCAGTCGATCGTTAGAATTAACCTTGATTAAATTCTCTGTATTTTGTTGTACACTTGTACACACATACCTATATACAAGTAGGGTGTACAATTTCTTGCAAACCGAAAACATACACATAAATATACATGCTCAGAACTGTGAAAGTTCAGTACAATACACGAAAACGCAAATAATACTGTTTGATCTTAACATGCTCCAAAACTGAAAAATAGACGGCTAACATTATACACATACTATATCATTAATTATGTGTAACAATTAACAGATGAGAGATCTGCCAAAGACACACACATCGGATGATCAGAGATTAACGGCAAATTAAAAACACAAGAGGCTAGATATATAGATGAACAGTACTCTGTATATACGTATAGTGTATTAGTGTGTAATAGACTAATTTGGAAAGTAGGTACTAGTAATCTGAACCCCAGAGAGGCCTGAACCACATGGAATGGACGGAGGATTGGAAGGACAGCATGAGCAGCAGCAACGCCACCAGCAACAGGACGACCCACGGCGGCGAGCCACCGCCCCCGGCCTCCTGCACCTGCACGGCCGCCGGAGCGTGGCGCG
>KE372597.1:330961-347299 GCA_000418225.1 Zizania latifolia | reverse complement strand
GCCAAAAAACATGCACACATCAAAATCGCCACGATGAGAAACAAAATAAAAACATGAATCAATCATAAAGAATGGGATTAGTCAATACCTGTGTGGCTAGCTACTTGCTCCATTGCTTACCTATCTTCTCCATCGTACATGCTCAATGGCTGACTGGATAACTCTAACGTGTGTGCTTCTATCCCGACGGCGGTGCACACACCACTCCATGCGTGGAGAATTGGAACAAAGGAAAGGGACAACACCACGTGTGCCTATACTCCAACAACAATGCACTCCACTCGAGGAGAGTTGGGAGAGAGGGAGGTGTGTCTCCCAAGGAGCGGCGAAGCATAATCTTGTCTACATCTAGAACTGATCTTAGCTAATCAATACATAACCCTTGCGCACATGAGAGGTGGAAGATGGAAGCATGATCATATCTTTGGGGCGAGAGAGGGAACAACCCTTGCATCAGGAGGAAGGGGTGGTTGTTGGCGGCGAGAGGGGAGGGGATGGGGGGAGAGACATGATTAGGGTTAGGTGGGTTAGATATATATAGGCTAGCGCGAATCTTAGATCAATTAAACATGGATTTTAAAAAGGTATATATCTTTGATGTCGCTATAAAAGTATGAGTCGCCATTTTCTTTAAAAAACGTTGTAAGTAGACGATCCTAAATGATTTTGTCTATTATATGAATGTCAATTAACCCGATAGGCCTGAGTCGATTTCCTGGCCCACAGGCCTGCCGAACCAGGGCCTACGTCAAACTAAGCGTGAGAGCAATTATTCTCCTATTTAGCATGCGGGTTCCCTATTGTCACCTTTCAATTCCCGATTCCCATTGTCCATGCCTCACCTCACCTCTTTCCACAATCCCTTACGTATCCTGAATTGGATCCAAAATTGAAGCAAAATGAGTCTTATCAAACCCAGCTTAAAAACTGAAAAGAATAAAAAATATTTTTAAGAGTTTACCACTGCTTTATCGACTTTACCTTAATAAATGTAAAGTGTAAAAGGGACGGAGCAAGTATTTTTTTTAGACCGTCCGATGCACGCGGACCACGTGGCCTTGCGGGCCGATTACATTAGTGAGCTGAGGCCCAAATCAAGCCCTACCCGACCACCGCTCGGAACAAGAAGAAGAAGAGAAAAAACACAAGACGCGCGGCCATGGCGACGGCGGCGGCCCTCGTGTCCTCTCTCTCCGTGCCCCTCCTCTCCGCCCTCCTCGGCGCCGCCATCGCCCTCGTCTTCCTCGCTGGCTACCTCCGCCGCAAGCGCGCCGTCATCGCCCACGTCCCCCCTTCCGCCGCCGCCGCCGCTCCGGACCAGCCCAACCAAATTCGCCCCTCCAACCAGCCCAAGAAGGGCCACCAGCGATCCCACCACCACGCCGCCGACAAGGTCATACGTTTTTCAATCCACCTCATCCAACCCTTTCCCTCTCTCCAGCTATAAGACAGATGACATCTAGGTCGCTCCCTCGCTCGGTCTTGCAGAGATCTGTGCTGCCCTCGTCGACTGCCGACTGGGACAACTGTTTTCCCTTCACTCTAAATTGCTACTGACTCCCGTTGTATAGCACAGAATGGATCGGTGTGCAAAATAACTAGCAGTTTCATTACTATCAGTCTGAAAACATACTTCCTTTCTATTTATGAACTAGATATCTGTACTGTTGTAAGCTAGTTGATTTTTCTATGTTCTAGTCCTGCAACATGGGTGCACTATTGCCCTGTTGCTTAATGTGTTAAGCTGTGATGACGGTTGAGTGACATGAATGGTATTGTAAGATCTCACTTGGTTTCTATAAATGAACCTGAAGGTTTCCCAATCTTTCTTCCACCCAAAGATATTAAAACTCTATTTCGGTTACCATTGACGTTAATTGAATGCTCCGATCAAGTTACTAAATCGAGATCCCTATATATTCCATTTTAAGCACTACACACACCGAAATAATTGTCTTATTACTGCATTATTGTTGAATATGTCCTAGTACAGTGATTGATCTCAACAAGATTTTTGTAGGATGCTGCAAAGAAGCACCACCATCTTGATGTTAACACTTTGAGGGGGCATACTGATTCAGTCACCGCACTTCACTTCTCTGCTGATGGCTGCAACCTAGCCACCGGTGAGCTTGTTTCTGCTCCACTCACTGAAACCCATATTAGTACATTACAAGGAGCTCTCTTGTTTCGCGGCATGCTGCCATTTTTTGTTTTCTTATGTTATTCCGCATATTCCATTTGGCCTGATGGTATTGCATTACTAACAAATTAAAGTTGGCACAATACATCTAGTTTACCATGTTTCACTTGATCAACCAAGCCGTGATAGCTACTCCAAATTGTAATATATCTATAACTTTGCTGCTTCCTATTGCAGTTTGTGCGGATGGGGCTGTCAGAGTATTCAGGATTGATGATGCCTCAAGCAAGAGCTTTAAGTAAGATATTGCAATTTTGCACAACTTATTCTTTCTTATGATTTCCTTATTCCAGGGTATGGGGTTGTCAATTGTCTGTTTTGTTGGCAGAATTCTGAGGATCAACTTGCCCGCAGGGGCACATCCTACAGCTATTGCTTTCTCAGAAGGGGCATCAGCAGTTGTTGTGGCAGCACAGGCACTTTTAGGCTCATCTCTCTATATGTACGCGGATGTTAGTGCTCCTCCAACAGGGGGAAACAAACAGCAGGGCAAGCTTTCTCCCCCTGAGATCAAGTGGGAACACCGTAAGATTCACGGCAAGGAGTCAGTGCTGAATCTTGCGGCAGCTCGTGCAACCTATGGGACTGGTGATGCCAGCACGATATTGATTTCTTGCTCTGAAGGTATGGTCTGCATTCTTCTCTTATGATTGCTTGATATGATGTCATGTTTTATTTTGTATTTTGCTATTTTGCATATGTAACAGCGTGAGCAATTTCTATGCCATTAATTATGTGCATGCTATTATACTATTCATCAAGATGCAGCTTTTTCAGAAGAAATAATTTGTACCATTGTGAACTTTCTTCTAATTTACAGGATTACATGGATTTTCTTGTCTCATACTAAGATTATTATTTTGAATTATTATGCAGCAACTGACATCAAAGTTTGGCATGGCAAAAGTGGAAAGGAGTTGGGAACGGTTGACACTAATCAATTGAAAAATAATATGGCTGACATATCCCCAAATGGCCGCTTCATAGCTGCTGCAGCTTTTACAGCTGATGTTAAGGTTGGTTTTGTCGTAGTGTAGACCTCTTCCAGGATATTCAGTCAACATATCTTCTCCCATTTTCCTAGATGCCTTTCTCTTTACTGTCAAAGCACTGAGGTTGCTCTCTTGTGAGTTCTGTAGGCCATCCTTGGCTTTCTTGTGATAATTGCAGTTGTTGATAGGGCAATAGGGCAATATATAAATTGCCAAGAACTTCTGTACTGCAGAAATTGTTTATGTTTTGCTTACTAACTGTTTTCTCAATTCTGGTGATATCTTAATGCTGTATAGGTGTGGGAGATTGTTTATTCAAAGGATAGTTCAGTGAAGGAGGTTAATAAAGCTATGCAACTTAAGGGTCACAAGGTAAGAAACCCTACCCTGTGTCTTTTTGGCTGAGTTCATAACTATTTGCATGGAGTGAATTTTCCGATAAACTAACGAATTCCTTTCATTCAGAGTGCTGTTACTTGCTTGTGTTTCGCTCCAAATTCTGAGCAGATTATTACTGCTTCAAAAGATGGTACAATTCGAGTATGGAACATTAATGGTATGCCTATATTACTTACCTTCATATCCTTGATGGCTTTAAGCTATAGCCTATATGTTGTGATTGGGCTCATAAAATGTCACAGTACAAACTTGTTTACTGGAAGTCTGAAAGGGATCATAGTAACACCTTCTGTAGCTTTACATATATCCATTTTTTTCTCTTCCACTTGTTGAATACTCTATACATCAAAGGACATAGTCTTTATGACTTCACGAAGGTTGAAAGGTCCTTGTTATGCAACCCTTTCTGTAATCAAGTTATTTCTCAGTTAATCACATCTTCCTTTTCAGTTGTTTGTTTTACTGTTTGATGACTTGATTAGTAAGATTGCAAATTGCAATCATGAGTTTATACAAATGTCCTGTCAAAAACAAATGGTTGTTAGTATTTCTATTATAAGAGTCTATGTCCATCATGTACTGTTTTCTTTTTCTCAGGCATACTCTCTTTTCTCATGGGTTGATAATTTCTCACTTTTGCAGTAAGGTACCACCTTGACGAGGACCCGAAAACCTTGAGAGTGTTAGCAATTCCACTGCATGATTCAAAGGGTTCTGTTTGCCTGTATGATCACATGAGTATATCTCCTGATGGTAAAGTTCTGGCTACAACAAGTGGATCAACATTGCAATGGTTATGTGTGGAAACTGGTGCAGTTTTGGATACAGCTGAGAAAGCACATGAAGGTATGTAATGGCCCTCTTTCTTTCAGTTTTTTTTCTTTTCTTTTTTTTTTTGAAGTAGCAGCTTTTTTAAACCATATGGGTAGTGAGTGTGGATG
Source organism: Zizania latifolia (assembly GCA_000418225.1). NCBI lineage: Eukaryota > Viridiplantae > Streptophyta > Magnoliopsida > Poales > Poaceae > Zizania > Zizania latifolia. The sequence continues at coordinate 342,764 of KE372597.1, read as the reverse complement.
TTTATAGTCCGTTAAACAATAACACTGCAGTTACTTCTCATTGCAATATTGCATGCGAATAGTGATGCTTGTTAGTTCAGGAAATATTAGCCTTGATCTGGACACTGTTTATATTACTACTAAATAGACCTAAATAAAAAGTTTGCGGGATGGCAGTAGTTAAGATATGAATCATAGATATAGTTGTGGACCTTCCTTTCGTCAAAGGACCTTATTGTTAATAACTGGCTGCTGTGAGTCAATATATCATACTTTGTGGTCAAAATCCATCAGTTGTTTTCCTTTCTGATGTCCTGCAGCCTAATTGTAGATCTTGACTATGAAGCACGTGAACTATTTAACCAAAACTTGAAAAACAGATGGCTTCAACTCTTTGTATCTATGTTCAGAAGATTAACCATATTTTTATATTTGGATTTCAGTAACTTTTCAATTGATAATTGGCAATAATTCATAAATTTTCCTGTTATGATCTTTGCTAGATATGCTGAGTGTATCTTATAATGACATGGTTTTGTTATATTCTCAGGTGATATAACTGGAATCGCTTGGACTCCGTGGACAATTCCAAATGGTGAGAATTATGCAAACCACAAGAACAAAATGTGCATGTGAAACTCTTTGAAATCTGAATATGTTTTCTTTGATTTATCATGTAAACTTTTATTAACCTAGTCCTTTAGCCATATGCAAATACAATTCCTGTTTAGAGCTGGCGCCCTTCATGTCTCATTTCGACCCATCACTTGTCCCTACATATAAATATATGTTTTGCTTTTTGCTGAAAGATTTCCAGCTTGAGGATACTGAAACTATTGGTATGGGAAAAGATAAGCTAACAAATTCTAAATCGATCACTGTTGGTATTTTTTCAGGTGGAGTTCCTGCTTTTATTTTAGCGACTGCTGGTGTGGACAAAAAGGTGAAGCTGTGGTTGGCTCCTGAGGCTATTTCAACCTGAATGACCCGTTGGACCCTGATCACCCTCTACAAGGCAGATTGCATGTGGACACTGAGAAAAAAAAGGAAGAAATATCCAAGTTTAGATTTTGAAAAAAATGTAAACATGTTGCTTGATATGCACTGAAGCATAGATTGGGATCCTTTGAGTTAGAGGGTTAGTTCTGTATCCTGACTGACGGGAGTCCTCGATCATGCAGACAGAATGTTTTGACGGCTCGATCATGGCACTGTAGTTTTCCCTTTATAATCATATAGATGTTTCAACATTTTGGAAATTTGCTACATGCTGTCCGGAGTTTTCCTTGTCGGCACACGTTCTGCAGTGGCACTGACTTGCGTGCTGTGCTGCTTTGTAGTCTGAATGCTCAAAGTCTATGCCGTTTTTTTAATGCATATATACAGTGTGAATGACTTTGTTCATGCTCCCTGTATGAAACGCTTGACAATTGGGGTTGGATCATCTTGTAGCTGTGTGGCTCCGTGGCTGGTGTGTCGGCCGGAGAAGGTGGCGTTGGTCGACTGCCGCCATGTGCGTGTGCTCCGGCCGACGGGAGGAAGAACCTGACCTGGAGCCCTGCTCTGCCTCCGGCGCGGCATGCGTGCGATGCGCCGTAAACCCTGACCAATGGAATCTGACTGCCGTGACGCACAGAGCGATCACGCACATGTGCTGTTTGTTTTGTTCAGCGTAGCAATGCTCAACCAACGAAATATTTTGAGCTGTTAGCGTTCTCAAATTGTGTATCCATGTGATGCGGTCGGAACTACAAACCAAGATTACACGTGATAAACAAAGCAAGATCTCGAGAATAGTTACCTCCGAAAGGATTGACAGAGATGATCATAAAGAAAAAAACACAAGATGATCATAAAGAAAGCATCAGAGGATCGAACAGTACGTTTTCCATCACGTCCTATATCAGTAGCAAGAAAGGAGTGCCACAAGAGCTGTAGAGGCTAGAGGGCATCCTTGTTCTTTATGTATTTGTCGTTTCTGTCGAATTATCACAAGATTCTAGAGCTCCCCGGAGTTGTTTTACCTTGATGGTTTGGTTTGAAAGATGGTGCATGGTTCAAACCATTTAAGACGGACTCGTAATATGTATTACTGGAGTAGTATCTATCAGCTCTCTGAACTCGACAGTTTTCAGAAAACCAATCCGATCCTAACTTTACGCTCGGTTTACTACCTGGACAGGAACATTTGGAGCCCACAATCTTGTTCAGTTTACTCAAATTTTTAGACATCAGCCTCCTATATCATATTATATACGCTCCGAATAATGTTGCTTGCCATCGGCACAGTCATGGATGGATGTCATGGAGCTATTCATGCGTGCATCTGGGCATGTGCTAATTTGTAGCCAGGCACATGAGCATCTTCTCTCCCAGGGATGGCCTAGCTCTCAGTTAGAAAACCAATTCCCAACTTTGTTATCTCTTCCTTTTTGCAAAAACTATGCCCTAAGGTCCATCCATATCCATGATATGGTTTCCTTTCGAGAAAGAAAATCTGGTAGCTTCCTTTTTGGAATTTGGAGGTCCCTCAGGCCTCTCCATTGCACTCGAGCTCATCTAGCAAGCAGCAGCTAGTTGAGTGTTTTCAAGTCAAAGGTCTCTCTGACCAATCATGACTGGCTTGATTTTGCTTGTAATCTATTGCTACTTGTGCGTTTCTTTTCTTTACAGAAAGCTAGCTTAGTGATGAGATAAGGAGAAAGCAGAAGCAATTAGCTTTCTAGCCCACAGATTCTGTTTAAACTCGCGTGGAGTTTAAAGCAACTGCTGCTGGCTATATAAGCAATCCCCAGATTATAAATAAAATCTTTGTTGGCCTTTGTTCCAGTATAATCTGGACAATGATTTGCTTCACAATATATAAAATCATGCATACCCACCCTGTTTTGATACAATAGAATGGTACATACCAGGCATGTTGTTCGTTGTCCTGGTGCTTTGTATATGCAGGACGAAGATGGTAGATGCATGAACCGAGCCTCTAGCTATAGTTTTCATCTAAGAGGATTTGAGTCTCTATGGTTTTTAAGGCAAGTGTACTAGAGGAGATTGATGGCTCCTATTAAGTTGCATATAATGGCTCCTATTAAGTTGCATATACTAACTAGTTCAACCCTAAAACTTAAGCTGATGAGGAAAGACAATTTTACTTTAGGATTTAAACTCAAAATCTCTGACTCTGATACCATATTAAATTGCATACACCAACTAGTTTAACTTCAAAACTTAAGCTAATGAGGAAAGGCAATCATTCGCTTTATATTTCAACACCTATCATGTATAAATGAAATGTTTATACATTAAAGATAAGATGGTGCTTTCCATCACATAAACAATGACATGGCAGCCAGTTTAGAAGAAAATCAAGGTTCCTGTTGAGCTCCCTCTTCAAGTCACCCACTAACTGTAGCTGCTTCAGAGATACAGCAAAGCACGTGGCATATTTTGTGGATGTTAGTTCAGGAGCCAGCTTAATTGTTCAGAGACCCTACTATAATTAAGAAAAAAAGGGGACAAGTAGCTGATGAAAGAACAGTCCGGCTGTACTGAAAACAAAACAAAAGAAACATTTGGATCTTTCATTGTATGCACGTAGGGAGGGATCGATCGATCGAGCAGGTATAATTAAGCAATCGGAAGCGGCAGTAGCAGTTTAATCAGGCCAGTAGGTGTTTGCATCGATCTTGATCCAGGCAGAGGCAGAGGCAGAGGCAGAGGCAGAGGCATGTGATGTATGGATGGATGGAATCCTCATGATTGACTCAACCAACACTCCCCCTTGTGTGCTCATCTAGTGGCTCACCATTTCTTGTTTGTATGTGTTTGTATGTTGCTGCTCCCACTGCTGGCTTGCGTCGTTAGCCGCAGAGCCTCTCTGCAGATTCATTAAACAACTAATCGCCAATCAGCAAGTTGCCAGGGATAGAAACTAGCTAGAAAGGGTGAAAGCTGCAGCTTGCTTGAGTGCATTAGCAACAAGGAACAAATCTAACCTTGGATTCACAGTCGAGGAGATTGCCTCCCTTGGAGTGGACATACGGGCTTTGAGTTTGTGTGCGTAGTTGATGCATCTGCATACTCCATCATACATCTTTCTTCTCCAAATGCTTCCATCTGTTTGTGTCAGTCGAGGTTTACATGCAAAAGAAAACAAAAAAAAAAAAACTAAACTTTGAGAGTCAGGGAACAAGCACAGTGCTTAATCATCATCATGATTCATTAGTGAGCGACGCACCTAACGCACAAACTAAACCATCACCATACACAACTAGTTTCACTGGCAAATGGGTATTAATGAGTTCTTTTGACCAAATTGAAGGATCATCTCAAATATGCAGCTTGGATGTATGAGAAATTGAGAATGAGATGGCCTTATGGAGTAGAAGGCTAGCAGCAATAGACTTGATGGTGTTGTATACTGGAGACTGGAAGTGGACGCATCGATCATTGCAAAGATATATGATAATGTCCATCCAGTTGTTCTTGTTTTCTTGGAAGAAGACTAGGCAAAATTAAGAGGCATGGCAAGGAGAGCAGACAAAAATGCCCCTTTCAACTCAAACTTAAGTTATATATATATAAATATAGCTTAGACCAGATGAATGCAGTTAATCGCTCAACATTTTCATTCTGTACTGTACATCAAGATTCCATCTGGCCCCAATTATCACAAAATTCCATTCAGATCAATCAACTCCTCCAGTTGCCAGTTGGGAACAAAATAGAAGAAGAAAACAAGTCACTAGTGGCAGGCAGCACACGCTCCTTTGATCTGCGCCTAGCGTTTCCGATCGGACGGTCTAGATGAACGAGCTTACTGTTCCATTGCTACCTGCCTCCAGGTTGCCTCGCCAATCGTCGTCAACCACGCCGGCGCCGGCACTGTTCCAGCTGGTGATGCTCATGTGACCGCGCTCCACGAGCTCACTGTGCACCGCGAACAGCGCGCGGCAGCTCATCTCCTTCTCGAATCGCCACAAGTAGTTGAGCCCGACGAGGAGCTCCGCCACGGCGGCCTCGACCTTGCCGCGGTCCGCCATGTGCAGCGTCTGAAGCAGCAGGACGTTGACGCCGCCCCTCGATATGTCGGTCTTCCTCTGCTCGAAGCTGCGCTCCGCTTGCCACCTCACCGTTGCGTGTGCCATCGGCGCCAACCACTCCAAGATCCCGCCCAGCGCCGCGCGCCACTGCCCGGCCAGCCCCGGGTCGGCCGCGGCCACCGCGCCACGCAGCCTCGCTCGGAGCTGCGCGCGCACGCTCGATGTCAGCATGCCGTACAGCTCGTCCCGCTCGTCCGGCCCAACCAGCCGCGGCGAACGCGCCATCCTCTCGATCGAGATGATCAGCCCGGCGTAGCGCAGCGCCAACGCGGCCGCGCCCAGCGTCCCCGGCGGGGGCACCAGCGCCGCCGAGCTGTACTCGAAGAACCCGCGCCGTTTGACGGTCTGCTCGAACAGCACCTCCTCCATTGACATCGACTTCCGCGAAATCGGCCGTGGGGACGGCGCGTCAGCGGACGGATGGACGGCCGAGGAAAGAGTGAGGCTGCGGTGCAGCGGTGTCGGCCGGTGATCTTGGCCGGCGCCGAAGACGAGCTTGATGCGCGCGAGTATGGTGAATGCCGCCCGCGCCAGCGACGAGACGACGGCGTCGAAGGAGCAGCCCCAGAGGGACGTCTGCTTGAGGTGCTTCATCTCCTGCCTCTTGGCGAATATCAGGTGCTGCTGCTCGGACGCCACCGAAATCTTGCTCGCGGAGAGGCTACGGCGATGGCATCCGCCTCCGCTGCCCCTCTGGAGGAGCTTCCGGAGTCCGTGCTCGGCCTCCACCAGCTCCTCCATGGCTCTCCGGAGCGCGGCGGTGCTGGCTACTTGCTTGTCCATCTTGTGCGCCCTCGTGTCCATCTCCTTCCATGTCGCCGCCCACCGGTGACGGTCGTGGCTAGTGTCGGCGAACTCAGCGAAGGCGTCCCTGAACTCGCGGAGGAATGGATCCGCGCAGCGCGCAGCCAGCGCGGCCACAGAGTCGGAGGCGGCGCGCAGGGCATCGGCGAGCTCAGCGCAGGCGAGGCCGAGCAGGACGGCGTCGTTGTCGGAGACGACCTCGCGGACGCCGTCGAGGTTGACCAAGTCGTGGCGGAGGCGCGCGATGGAGGCGTCACCGAGGGCGCGCCAGATGTGGAGGAGCTTGGACATGAGGCTGGCGACCTCGAAGGCGAGGATGCCGACGTTGGTCTTTTTGGCGGGCGGTGGCGCCCCGGAGGAGGGCTTGGACGACATGGCCGAGCGGACCTTGGTGAGCCATGACTCGAGAGGCATGGGCATGTGTGATTTGTGAATCGAGGGGAATCAGTAGCAGCAGCAGCAAGAGGAGCAAGAAGCAGCAACAGCAGCAGCTAAGGCAAGGCAGCCATGCACGTACTGACTCACACTGAGCCACTACTAGTATCAGAGCAAGGTCAAATGCTGGTGGTTTCCCGTTTTCAGAGCAGCAGTAAGATGATATCCATTGTGGAAAATTGTGAAATCAGAGGTGGTCACCTCACTGACTCTTAGGTCTATTTTATACCGAATCAAATTTTAAAGATTCACGTTAGATCTGAAGTGTTTGTATAGTATAATAAAATAATTTAGACTTTTATTTTAAATCCAAAAATAAAAATTAGATTATTCAACTAAATATCTTCGATTTATCTATATCTTTATATCTATTTTTTTTGAAACTAGATTAGACCAGCTTAAAAAAAATATAGATCTCAAACTGTACTAAATGGAGTCTTAATCTAGACAAGGCTAGCTAATTTGGTGAAGCGGTGGCAAATTAAAAGGTGATTAGTACAAGTACGTCTTTTAATAAGAAAAAAGAAGAAGAAGAAAAAAAAAAGCTGATCACTAGTCCATTTTGGTAAGCAACAAGACAGGTGAAGGTGGGGGGTGGTGCATCCAACTATCTTTTTCATTTGACCTCACCTCGTCTTGCGGAGCCATGGATGTCTGCCGCTCACTTCCATCAACTTGTGTCCTCTATTCCTTCATTCACTTTGAGTCTTTGACAGGCCACCCTAGCTTAAGCTAAATCAAAAGCCGTACGCACCATCTCAAGAAAAAAAAAGATACTACATGGCACTAATTAAACCAGGGGTTGAAAAACTTTCTCGGTATCTGTAAGCTTGGACTCCGTGTTATAAACAACTAGTTCAGCTAGAGTCAACTATGCGCATGCATATGATGAAGCGAGTGAGATCAGGGGTCACTACTCACTAGCAGCAGCTGCTGCTGTTGCTATTGCTAATTTGCTATTCATGATTCACTGTACCCACAAGCCAGCATGAATGTTAACCTTAGTTTCACTGAGTAAGTCATTTGATTTTTTTTAAGTCAAACGTTTTTAACTTTAATCAAATTTAAGTAAAAATATATTAATATTTACACTATCAAATAAATACTCTATTAAAACATATTTAATGGTTGATTTAATGAAACTAATTTGATATGTAATTGTTAGTATATATCTTTTTATAAAACAGGTTAAAATTTAAGAAATTCAGCTTTAAAAAAAGGAAAACGAACAAACGGAGATAGTAAGTTGTTACTGCCTCCTTTCTCAAATAAACATCAACCTACTAAAATACTCGTGCCAAACACCAACATCTTAAATTATTAATATTATTAATAGACTAAAAATGTTAGAATTGGATATGTGAAAATAATATCAGCAGATTTATTATGAAAAATACTTCTTTATATTTGTAATGTTTTTATAAATATATAACAAAAAAAGTATAAAAACATGCGCATTAGAGACGGTGACAATGCTTTTGAGATAGGAGTTAGTAGTTCATACATACTCCAGTTTAGTTTGCTGGCTTTGACTCCAGAATTAACCAGCACAACAGAATGGGGTGGCATATGCCCTTTTGACTTGGATGTATTATTTCTGCCTTTCTAGCTAGTGCGCCTGGGACCTGCCGTGGGGAAAGCAAAGCATGGCTAGTGACATTGCATTCAGTCCTAAAAGAAACAAGAGAAATATCATGGACTGTCTAGCTAGGCACATCCTAGGAGAAATGCAAATATGCAATGCAATTATAATTATGTATGCTACTAACTACATATATATGCTTTAACATGCATGCCATATGATGTGATGTATTGCTCCATCTGTCTGTAACGAAACAATGGGCCAATTGGGATCCCACTTTGCGTGGCCAGCACCCAAACCAGTTAGAGTAACTGAAAAACATTATATTGGCATCACAAGTGTCGAGTGATGATGCGCTCAGTTACTGACTAGTAGCATTAGCTGTGCTAATTACCATCGTCTACATATATCCATCTCCTCAATTACTACTAATCTTGTTTTGTGTCATCCAAACCTGCAGTCTCTATACCTTCGGTTAACACGATAGCGAGAGAAGATAAACTAACTTCCTGCCTCTGTTTCTTGGGTGAATGTACGTTAGTCAACCGTGCCAGTTGATCTGAATGTGCTGGACTCACTCAATGCTGCTCATAATTCTGTTCAACTGACCTGACAACAGCATAATGGTCCAAAGTTTCAGATCACAACTAGACTACTAGTAGGAGGTGTGTTAAGTCCCTTGTTTGCATATCCACTTGGGTTTATAAGAGTAAGAGTGCTATACCAATCAATCAGTTTGCAGGTTAGATTAGTAGTCCAGTTTCCTTCAGATGCTGCTTTCTGAAGCCCAGCCTTTGTTTTCCAATGCCAACATCAGTGCCTGCAATGGAGACATCATACCATGAACACAACTTCTGGGATACACTGAAAACACAATGATACAAACGTAGGGGCGTGCGTGATCACCTTCACTCTTTTCTGATCGGCACTGAAGTCAATAGATCCTGACCGAGATGCAGATCGGTACTGAACAATCGATTTCTTGCCGGGAGGGAAGCAGAACTCCACGTCGCCTACAAACTGCAGGCAGGCAGGGAACAAGACAGCCAAGAATCATTGGACAACACTGTAACTAATGTACAAATATGTCAGCATTTGGATTAATGCAGCTTACATGCATGAAGAGTAAGACGGAATACTGGTATACATAACGTGAACACAGGACTCTCGCATTCAACTCGAACGTACTCATCTGTTTTCTCTACTGGGCAAGGAGTGAAGTTGTCCGGCTTTGTTTTCGTGCCCTGACCATCATCATTCATCAACATATTTCGAAATTAATTCACAGTAAAAACAAGATGATGTGGCCTGTGGAAGCAAAGATGAGATTTTGTACTAGTGTGCTGTGTGCACTCATGCTGACTCATGCTTACCACTTGAATGAGCTCTTCCATTAATTGTTGATAGTTCCATGGCTTCATCTTTGGCTATAGCCTTATGGGTTTAGCCCTGTGGCCATCCTTGGGATTGTAGTTCCTGAAACCATACCATGCATGTTATATGTTGACTAATAAGTAGCAGTAGAACATATATATGTGCAGTAATAAATGATGGAATTAAGCTTAGTATTCCAATACAATCAGTATTACCTACGTACCATGGGGAAGCATAGTGATTGGAGTCAGTGATGTGGATACGCAATTGTTAGTGGCAGGGCACAAGGCGATCGAGAGACGGACGACTCTTGCACGCCCAGGTAGGTCGGCTTCGTGCCACTGCTTGGTAATAAGGATTAATAATTATAATTACCTGGATTAATAATTCTACTAATAATTACCTGAGCAGAAAGTCTCTTCTCGCAAGAGAATTGGGATATGACGAGACGCTGCATCCGGAGATATGGTGCGTGTGGATTGGGATACCTAACTTCGGGCGATTGGCAGGCTGCTCTTCTTCGCCTTGGACGCGGCGGGGCTGGTCGTCGGCGTCGGAGAAGGGAAGCACCAGGTTACCACAGGCGGCGGCGGCGGCGAGGCCATCTGCTGTCTCTCCCTTTTGTCTGTACTGTGGAATTGTGGATGGGCTACCTGCATCATCAGCATAGCCCAATGATCCGATCACTTATGGGCCTCGTTTCTACCCAGACTTGATAATTAAGGCCCAAAACAAGGCCATGTTTGATGTTTTTTCATTGATGGTTTCTTCAGTTCTTCTCCAATACCACTTAAGCATTCATTGATGCATCATGCATGTTGTTTTTATCATTGTTAGAGTTCGCTCTGCCTTCTCTTCTCCATGTGTCTGTATTTGCAATTTTCTTCACTCACAACACAGACTCATTCATACAATTTTTCATGACCATTTTCTGATTATTTTCAACATCAAGCAATCAATCTGCATGATTGATCCGAGTATTATTCGATCGACAAAGTAAACAAAAAATTCGATTTGCACAAAAAGAACGGATGGATGGACTCTCTGTTATTAACATCTAATACGTTATGATCGGTCGATGTATGCATGTATCTCCGTCTTCTTTCTTGTTCCTAGCTAGGTACATGCATGTTGGATCATGCTGTTTTGTGATCTATTGATGTACTCCAGTTGTGTGTGATATATAGGAGCTAGCTAGCTAGACGCCTGATGACACCTGGACCACGGCGGTGTCGGCGCCGGCGCCGGCTCTCTTCCGTGCGTTGGCGGCCTCGGCCGTCCAGTCCATGCGCGCGATCACCATGAGGAGCACCGTCAAGCTCGCCGCCGCGCCCACCAGGAACCCCAACAGGAGTCCATCGATGCCGAGCCTTGCCTTGAACCCCAGTGCCACGCCCACCGGTAGCGCCACCAGGTAGAAGCCGGCCACCACCGCGCACACGCCCACCACCGGCCTCGCCGTGCCCCGCACAATGCCGCCGCACACGTTCAGCGGGCAGTTCACCACCTCCATCAACGCCATCACCTTCATCGCACTGCTCACCCCCTCCCGGACGCCCGCGTCGTGGCTGTATATGTATCCCCACGGCCGCCGCGCCGCCAGCATCACCAGCCCTCCCACCACGCCGCCCACCACGCCGCCCACGATCGACACTCTCGCCGCGCGCCGCGCCGCCGACACGTCGCCCGCCCCGAGCTCGTTCGACACCCGCACCGACGCGCTCACGGACAGGGATAGCATGGCCGCGTACAGCAGGTAGTCGAAGTTGAGCGTCACGGCGATCACGGCCACCATGCGCCGGGCGTCCGGGAGGCGCCCCGTCAGGAGGACCAGGATCTCGTAGCACCACCACTCGAGGCATGTGTTGAGGCAGCAGGGGCCAGCCAGCCGGAGGAGGCAGACCCAGTCGCGACGTGTCTGATCCAGCCATCCGCCGCTGGCGCTGGCCGCCTTGCTCCGTCGCTCCGAGGCGAGCACGTAGACGACGAGCATGATCGCGACGGCCAGATCGCTTAGCCATACGGCGGTGGCGACGCCCTGGATGCCCTTGGTCCTGGCCATCCACATGGTGAGGGGGACGTGAAGCGCCAGCGCCAAGGCGGAGCTGAAGAGCGTGGGGAGCGTGATCCCCTGCGCGCTGAGGTACGACTTGAGCGGGTTGAGGAAGGAGGTGACGAGCAGGTTGGGGAGGAGGCAGACGACGTAGGTGCGGGCGTTGCTGGTGATGTCGGGCTGCTGCCCGAAGCGGCGGAGGACGGCGTCGACGTGAAGCCAGAGGATGGCGATGGGGATGGAGGCGGCCAGCAGCATGATGGTGGCCATGAGCAGCGTCTTGCGGAGGAGTGCGACGTTGCTGGCGCCGTGCGCCTGGCCGCAGATGGGGTCCATGGCTGCGCAGAGGCCCGAGAGGACCGCGAAGCCGGTGACATTGGCGAAGCTGAAGCCGAGGGTGCCGGCGGCCAGCTGGAGGTCGCCGAGTCGGCCAAGGAAGGCCGTGGTGATGGCGAGCTTGGCGAACCAGGTGAG
>KE372597.1:307644-322045 GCA_000418225.1 Zizania latifolia | reverse complement strand
CTGTACCACGTCGACTGTCCCTCGCGGCACCACGCCGGCGCCACCGCCACCGCCACCGCCAACACCACGAGGAGGAGCTGCTTCCTCATGGCTTCGGTGTAGCTAGCTCTCTCAGCTACCTCAGTTCCCGCGAGCTAGCTTGTTGTTGAGCAGTAGTGCAGGGATAGCAATGCAAATGCTTTCAGGTTAGCAGCAGGAGAGATGGATGGATGGATGGATGGATGGATGGATGGATCGCTCGATCGCTAGCTACGGACGATGAGCGCGTGAGTGCGGTTTGCCCGGCCGCTCGGACTCATCTAAATCCTAGCTAGCTTGCTATTTATACACTCATAAACTGTATAACAACATACTACCACGTTTATTTCAAAATATAAGTCATACATGTTTTTTGCACAGTCTTTAACACAGAATATTGATCATGAAATATTTTCAATATATATATCATCAACTATTAAGATAACAACGTATTAACTTACTTTTAAATACCAATATAACTACGTGAAATACATAACATTAAATCTAATTTTTAATTTAATTATTAGTTAAAAGTTATAGATTTTATTTTTTCTATCTAAAAATATGAACTTTTTGTACGGAGTATTTTGGAACGTAAACAGTGTCGTGCAGCAAGATGGACCTAGCGGCCCAGCTCATTCACACTAGCTAGCTCTAGCTAGTGCATGCATCCGTATCTATTGGCTCCATGCATCGCAACTACGACTACTCTCCCAATGATAAAAACAAGTCGTCTTTTACTTTTCAAAGTGGTAAAACATAGATTTGACTATTTGATTCTTCAATCCAAATTAAAAATATTTTAAAAGATTTTGTGAAGACAAACTTGGTTGCCTCATTTTTAATATTCCTATACTATAACTTTTTACCAAATAGTTTGAGTTAGAACATATAAATTTAATGCTAAAAATTAATAAATAAATTTAAAATAATTATTACTATTAGTTCTATGTATTGCATCACCTGGTAGAGGGGCTATACAGTTTAAAGTTTATTCTAAATATAGGAACTTAATATTTATAAAATATTACTTTTATCTCTAAATATGTGTGCTACGTTTGGACTTTATTATTTATTGCTCTAATCAATATTTTCTATTCCACGCTTACTAATCTGGAGGAGGAGGAGGATATTACGATCTTTTAAATGGACGGATACAATGCACTCCAATGCTAATGAATGAAGAATCAACAATTACTTTTGACATGCGAGGGGCACCACAAGTGCCAATTAGTTAAATGATTTCGATGGCATGGATTAATGGGACGTACCTAACGTAAGTCTTCCGTCCCCATCAATCCAGTTATCCAGAGAATATGCATGCTACGTACATCTTGTGTATCGCATCGATCTGCCTTATTCTCTCGTATTTGCCTTATTGTCTCGTATTTGTCACACCACCGTACCACAGTCGACTGGACGGACGATCCATCGATCAATGCACGAGGAATTAATTAAAGAGGCCGGGCATGCATCATGCATGCGCATGCGTTATCGTTGGACGATGCTAGCTGGTAATTAGTTGAGCCGTCTGCTGCCAGCACTGTATGTGCCTCAGATCCAACAGGTCGAGATACAGAAATACATATTATTCGATCGATTCATCAGTTGATATGTTTTGATGATTAATTGCACTCAACGCTCAACAGTGCCTCCGCGCTAGCTGTCCATCATCGTCTCTGCCAGGCTAGCTAGCTAGTAAACTCCAAGCCATTTTCATCTCTGTTTAATTTGCACAAGCCTCATCGATCGATCTCCTAATCGATCACTCAGAGAATATAATTCGATCCCTAGGAAATTTATTTAAGAGCGATGCGACAGTTAGTAGCTGAAAAGGTTTGGTACTGTAATGGTGTATTATTGCAGCTGGGACATTATGGCTAGAGATAGGCATAAATTAACCGGAAACGAACCGAGTTTGAGCCTTTTTCCGTTTTCTGAGCTTTACTACCACGCGCGTGATGTCTGTCATCAATCCTCACCAGGACAGCTGCTTGTTTGCTTCTTTTAGGCTTCCTTTGAACGCATGATTCTAAAAATACAGAAATATGAAAAATATAGACATGAATTGTTTTGTATTATAGAATATATAGGATTTCAAAAATAGGAATACTAGAGATGGTCTTTGAATGGTTTATAGAAATTAAAACATAGAAATTTTGAAGAAAATCACACGGGAAGAGGGAGAGTAGAGGGAGAGAGTATATGTGTGTAGTTTCTCAAAGGAAAAAAGAGGTAATCGTTCATGCTTATTTTCCTTTGGAATAAGTTTTTAGAAATCTAATTCAAAGGATTTCTATAAACTAAATCCTTTGTTGGAAAGGATGTTATAGAATAATTTTTCTAGTGATTTGCTTATTGCACGTTAACACTAGCCTATTGCACGATTAATTTCTGATCTGGTGCCTTGGCCGATTTAATGGCGTGATTTTTCGTTCGACGACGAACATTCGATGTCCGGGCAAACTGAATTGTTAGGTTTATTCAGTGTATATATGGTTTTCGTTTTCGTTACAAGGATGTTGGTTAGCATTTTTCATGCAAAACCGAATTAAAAAAACGACTAGACCAAACCAAAAGGACCGAATAAATTGAAAGCCATTTATGGCCAGCCCCACCCGTATGAGTATGGTTAGTTGTCAGGCCAAGACTAAAATGGCGCCTGTCAAGTGTCATGATCCACTGTGTGCATGCATGCAGCTGATCATGATGAGACAGTGGTGCAGCAGGTAGGTGATCACTGTGGCACATCAGGCGCCTACCACCATCATGGCGAACTAAACAATCGGCGGCCACCTGTGTGCCGTTACAGTTTTGCGTTCGGGCAAAATCGATTTGCACCTTGAAACTCCCGTAGAAACGGAATGCGATGAACATTTGCAAGGCAACTGTTGACATTCAAAGATAGCGGTTACCGAAAAAATTCGATCAAATTTTACATTTTAAAATTTGAATTCAGATTAGTTCACAAAACTGTTTCAAATTCGGTTACCGTGGTAACCGTGGTACTGAGCTCGGTTACCGTGATACTGGTTAGATAATTTTTCAGTGAAAAATAAAAATTATAAAATCGTAGAAAATTATTTTTCGAGATAAACAGAAAACTTACAATACCATAAATTTTATAAGTTTACAATAAAATACAAATTATAAAACAACATGGTTAATTGGCAATTCAAGTATTTCTAACTTATCATTGTTGGCTCTAATAATTATAAGCGACGTTGTATTTATCTGTAAACATTAGTTGTAAGTCACGTAAAGCAAGAATGTTTGCTTTATACTCCTCTCAGCTTTGTCATGTCCAAGCTACAGTGGTTTGCTATTTTTCATATATCATGGAATAAAATTGAGGATCTTGCCACTCGTATACATATCTAGTAGGAGCAACTTCTAGAATAGGATAAGGATACGGATAAGAATGCGGATAAGGATATCCATAAGTGATATTGTCGTACGCTATAGAGTCAGAACTAAAGCTATAACTATCTTGGAGAGCGTCGAACGTTTGTTGTCGATCTCGAAAAGTAATTGTTGTTCTCTTTAACATTAGATTAATAGTGTGTGTAATACAAAATTGCCACACTATTGTTAGATATTCTTGTTTCACAGCCTAGTACCTTATGTGCATATGAATCGCTAAATTTTGTATACATGTGAATTAACATACCAATAGCTACAGATCTTACGTGCACATGAATCAACTGAATAAGTCTTGTAACTCAACAGTGTGAGTGTTTATGGATTCTATAGGCTTGGAACAAATAATTAATAAGTAACACTCATCAAGAATGATATTTTATTTGATCAAACATATGACATTAATTCAAAATGCATATATACAAAGAATCAAACAATAACGAGTGAAGAAGATTAAAAAATGAATTATTTTTGCATTTTGTATTTTTGTTCATCTTGTTTAGTTCATAACTTTGTGATAGTTTAATATTTTTGAAAACTAATTTCACCATAAATCATATTAATTTACCTACTATTTTCAAAAAATATTCTAAATTCTTTAATTTGTTTTAATTTCAAATTTAAATTTCCAATAAAACCGATCAATACCAATATTCTAAATTCTTTAATTTATTTTAATTTCAAATAAAACCGATCAATACCGGTGTACCAAACACAAGCGATATATCGGTAACTGAGCTGTAACCGGTTACCGAACAGTTTTGTTAACCGTGGCCCACAGGCACAGCAATGAAGAGGCCAGCAGTTATTGCATTCGCATGTACCGCTTCACCTTCAAGCAGGGCGCAGGGCAACGCCAATTAACTCGTACTTACTTTTGTCGCATCAGTCAGTTTGGGAAGGATCCAGCAAAGCATATTGAATGCTCACCGATCCCACTCATGTCAATGGCCATCAACAGCAGCTGATTGCCGATGGAATAGTAATTGATACTCGTATGATTCCATAATATTAAAATCTAGAATTCTAATCTAGATTTCCATAATATTAAAATCTAGAATGATTTCCATAATATTGAAATTAAAATCTAGAATGATTTCCATAATATTGAAATCTAGAATTTAACGTAACATAATACGACTACAACGAATCTAAACAATAACACTATAGTTACACTATAACTATAGTGTGTTACGTCAAATCCGACTCTACGTTATGACAGAGGAAAGCTCATAAAAAACAGATTTAACTAGAGCTGCAGATAATCGCTTCATGCTATCACGAACTCCAATAGGCAGGCTCTCACAAGTCACAACCACCGGAGGAAACATTAGCATGCATAGTTTTAACAAAAGAAACATCATTCAGACACTACCAAAGAGATTCTTTCCGAATAGTCAACTTCCTGACCCTGAGAGAGAAAGTTCAGATCCTCCATAAAAAATTGGAGGCTTACATCCAAACGGGGGAAAACCGACATAGTTCAGACTCGAGCCCCCTTATGCAGCGCAAACCAAAGGCCTGCAGGGAATCGCATGCTAAGCAAAAAAGTTACTCGAGGGCCATTTAACATAGCGCGCCCTCTCTTTCATTCTGTCTGGTGGTACTCCCCCAAAAATCATCTTCTTTGATGCCTCTACACATGCCTTCTGTTTGGCTGTCACTTGTTTCAGCTATAGCATTTTTTACCAACCACCTGAAATGCTGAAACCTTTTCACTACCTCGATAACAGGGTAAACAAAAATCTTACCTGAACCCCACCAGAAACGAACTCACTTGTCAGTCTAATGTGCCCCACAGGCATACCACCGTCAAAAAATTGCAAAACATTACTTGTACTCTGTCACTCACGCTCGGACAAAACCCTTGCAGTCATAGTATGGATCGATCGGAGCCAATGCGTATCACCATAACTAGAGCTTACCAGCACTGTCTTCAACTACTGGTGCATGGTTGTTACTGGAAGTTGGTCCATTCAGTTCAACCTCGTGGTGGTTTTCACCCACCGTGCTAGCAGAGCTAGCTGCTGATTCATGCAGACCCACGCCTCCAAGATGTGCTGTTAGATTGTTGATATTAGGGCTTCGCACCGATGATGAGCTTGGAATCATACCAGGGTTGCTCTCTCGAGGAATCACCCATTTGTTCCAATCATTCTGCCTCCTAATTTTGCCACCCTGCATAATAAAGGGAAACAAATGCCTACATAAGTGGGGGAAATGTTCCCAGTATATCTCAAGTTCAAACTGCTCTATAAGAAAAGGGAACATCAGTCCCATGTTTATGCTCTTATTTTACAGGTGAAGTATGATAATTCAACTACCTGCTGTGAGATAACTTAAACTAGAGACAAATGAGGGTAGTACCTCCACTTCCAGTATAGATGAGGACTGCATTGTTTCTTTTATGTATTGTAGGTCATCAGTGGATTCCTGGACCTGCAAAATATCCAGCAAACAAAATTAAGATGTTTTTAACAATAGATAATGTCACATAACCACAAGCAAGCGTCCAGTAAATAACAACAAGCAGTTATGTAACGTGTAAAAATGATCCGTCATCACTCACTGTGCATCATTAGTTAGTTTTGTTCACCATTTATGTCATTTTCATCCTTACTCAGTTTGACTTTATTATAATCCTTCCATTGTCAAGCATTTAAAAAATACACTTAAAGCTTTAAAACTAGATCAAACAGCAGGAGATTCAGTTCATTATGGTCTAATAAAACAAGTACTAAAGTTTCTCAATGGTTTATGTGGACGCACAAGTGCAAATACAAATGTAATGCACCAGAACAATTGCTACAATAAGGGACGGGATTTTATAGACCATGTAACGTAGCAGTTAACTACATGCTTGTGGGATCTTTTTGCCACAAAGAACCTGATGCATGATTAACTAATGAAGAAACCAACAACCTGCAATGTTATGTTTTCAAAATAACCTAAAAAATAATTGCATGTTTATTTGGATTGACAAAAACAGAATTATGTCAAAATGGGGATTTGCCACATTAACCATGAATGAAGCATCCGTAACCACATTTAAAACCTAGTCTAACAGCACATTTAAAGCCTAGTCCAACAATAATTGTGTACTAAAGCCGGCGGCCCAGTGCAACAACTAGCTAACCCAGCCCAACAAGTAGTCCACTAATATAAAGGAATGGTACCCCTTAGTCCAGTCCAGTTTAGGGTTTCCCCCACAGCCACCACCGCCCTTTCCCACAGCCGCTGGCGCCACTGGGCCAGGAGGTGCAGTGCCACGGCAGGCCAGGAGTCACCGTGCCATGCGGCAAGGTGTGGGGCTAAGGCAGTGGGACACGTTAGCCCTCACCACTGCCTTGTCGACATGGCGACGCTAAAGTGTCACCATGGAGACACCTTAACAACTATGGATATGATTAATTTTACTTTGAGAAGTCTTTTTTTTTTCATTTTTAGTTTTTTAAGAAGTATATTACAGAATGTGTGCCACACTAACATGATATTGTATCTATGCACAATGATACCTTGAAAGGAGAAAGCTACAATGAAAGGAGGCAAACTGAAAAAGGTACAACACTGCACAGCCTCTTAGCAATGCAAAAAGGTGTAGAAACCATCAGTTCTACATGCTACCAGTATTATATACATACTGATCACGTCATCCCTGCTTACCTTCATTGTAATGATATGATAAAGGTGAAATATCTCAGACCAGTATACTCTCCATTTCATATCCAACTGCAACGTTGGTGGATGTAGTATTTCATAATAGATATATGGTAATTATATTCATGTAATGGATTGAAATTTTAATATATGACAAACTAAAAAGAGTGCCAATAAAACACACGGCTTAAAGTTTGATTGACCAACATGATTGTAAATTCAGTTTTTAATGCTTAACCTAAACAAAAGACTATCTTACAAAACCAAAGGAAGCTAGCTTAGCATGCAATATAATTTTCAAGGGAAAATGACACAAATTGTTATATTATTGCAAAACCATGTGTTATGATAAGTTCCGGTCAAGAAAGTGTTACTGTAAGTTCTTAAGTGGTCTTTCAAGGTGGAAAGCTGCCATTTTGCATTCTTACTTGAAAAAATTTCTTATATGCCACTGAGTGTTGCCCGCATATATCATCCATGCTAGCCCTCCATTAACCATGCAGTGTTCCGGGGAACAATTTGTCCATTTTAAGAAAAATGGCAAATTGCCTCCAGATCAGTCTCTCTCTCCATCCTCATCCCCGTCTGTCTGATTTTTCCCCAAGTACAAGCACCATACCGGCCACATTGGCCTCCCACGCCACGCCAGCTTCATTGACCTTCCCTACCATATCAGCCGTCCTCCCATTGTATGCCAACCAAGTTGCCCTTTGCTGCGCCAAACTCATCATCCACCACCATGCGAGCATCATCATCATCCCCTGCTGCAAGGGAGCCATTGTCTCCCAGACTCATCGTTTTCCACCGAGCAGGATTTGTAGGGCCCCATCGTCGTATGGCTTATTTTGCCCCGCTGACTCAGCGCTGTGTCATTCTCCACCACAACGAAGAAACAGCTAGGTTGTTGCTGCAAGCTCCTACTTTAGTGGCTAGCTTGTTTCTTACATCATGCACTATAGGGAGTTGATGAGAAGATGCAGAGGAGCAGGAGGCAGATGGAGAAGGCCACAGGACAGTTGATGAGAGGACAGAAGAAAACAGGTTGAAGAAGAGATGAAGGCAAACTGGTAATTTCATAGCCCATCTAACAGCATGGTGATGGGAAATTGGGAATGGCAAAAAAGGGAAACAAAAGTTAAGCCAGTGGCATATATGGGAATAGGAAGTTCTGGATGGCATCTAAGGAAACTTTCAGTTGCATGTAAGGAATTTCCTCTTACTTTTAAGCTAACATATAATGATGGGATTGAAGCACAGCTGGCAATGGCAAATTGGCATGGCGGCTCAAAATGAACTTAATCCTAACAACTTGGGTACAAACTACCAGTCCTTTGTATGCCAACAATAACATTTAATACCTAAATAGCACAGACTTGTACAGTGATACTCCCGTCCATTTTAATAGCACATGTTTTGATTTGGATCATTTACCGTTGCTTTCTCATAGACAGATATTTGATATCATATTTGTTTTCATTTTTTTCTCAGACTTGGATTCAGAAAAAGATACCCTAAATACGGATATGTAAACAGATACTATCAGATACGAATATAAATCGGAACAAATATGGTTATGGATATTTATCAGAAGTCAGAACAAGAAAACCATCAACAGATGTGGCAAATTCTCTTCTCTACTTTACAAGTACGACATGCAGTTTGAGAATGCAAATGTTCTTTTCATAGTTATTAAGGCGTCGCCTAATCGACGATTAGGTGTCCAGGCGACTGGCAGCAGACGCCACGACCAACGCCTCACCTAATCAGAGTGTGGCATTCGCCTCATGGGATATGGCGTCGACAGGACACCCAAGTCTCCATGGCGGATGCTCCCTCTGTTGCCGACTGTCGCTCCCTCTGTCGCCGCCATTTCCTCCACAAGCATTCCGTTTATTGGCGCCCTTCCTCTGCGCCTAGCTCAGCGGTGGCACCCTTCCCTCGGCCTAGCACAGTGGTGATGCCCTTCCCTCGCCCGGCACGACGGCGGCGCCCATCCCTCGCCCAACATGCTCTTTCTCAACTCAGTCAATGTCCCTACCGATATGCTATGTTTCCCTCTCCCTCCCGATCTGCTCTGATTTGTTGTGCTCGATTTAGTAGATGAGTAGTTGTTGTGCATGTGCTCAGTGAGTTGATTTACTAGATGCAGACAACATGAATGATTGTGATGTTATTTGTTAACTTGTTATGCTATTTGAACTATTGCTATGGAGTATGGACTTGTTTAACTATTTCTATTTCATGTGATTATGAATTTAAATTCATGTTGTTCTGAAAATTGGTGTGCAATGTACATTTATGCTAAGTGAGTATGACGTCGCCTCGCCGCATGCCATACTCGCATAAAAGGTGTGAAGGTGGTTAGGTGCCTCGCCTCGCCTTATCACTGTAATAAATACGGTTCTTTTATTACTTGTAGTCTTACATAGATACATAAAGTAAGACATTTTTTAACTAGGATATTCTCCAAATTCATAATTTTCTTGAATTCCAAAATCTTTCGAAAGATCCCCTTCCTTTTTGAAATCCTAGAGGAAATGTTGGGTTTTGGAAATTTTGCAAAAAAAAAAAACTTTCTTTCTCTTCTTTTCCTTTCTCTTTTTTCTTTCTTCTCTCCTTTCTCTTTCTTCCGTTCCCTTTCCTTCTCCCTGCTTCCATTTCTCCTGCCATAGGTTGTTATGACGATGTGGCGAAGCATGGCGACCTACCACCTTCACAACTTTACAACACTTATGGCGTGCGACATGGCGTCGCCACAGACACATTGGCGTGGCAAACAATCAAATACATTAAGACCACTACGACATGTAAATGCAAAGTTGGTAGCAATACAAATGTAACACAAAAGAGACTTAATGTAGCACAAGAGTCAATCTAGGATTTATTACATTAAAATAGCAATGCAAATATAGCATAAAATACATAAAACTATCTTATCTCTAAAAGTTTTGAATTCCTCATCTATTAAAAATCATTTTAAGCAAATTATAAAGAGTGACTTTCCTTTTTTCCATATATTAAAAATCATTTAACACAAATTATAAAAAGTGACTTTCCTTTTTTCCTCTTTCCTTTTTATTTCTTTCCTTCTCTTCCTGACTTCCTCTTCTCTTTCCTTATTCTCTTCCTCTTTCCTTCTCTTCCTCTTCCGAGCTCCAGCCAACCTGATGCTGCCTCCCCTCACCGCCGCCCACCGGTGCGGCTCCTCGCTGCGACGCCACCCTCCCGCGCCCTCGCTGCGACACCGCCCTCCCATGCCCACACATCGACTGGCAGGGCTCCCGCACCTCTACAGCAGTGGCGGCTAGAACTGGGCAGAGAAGTGTGGCGGGCGTCGGTGGCTAGAACAGATCGTGCGGGATGGGAATAGAGTGCGGCGGCTAGGGTTTGGGGGATGGGAGTTGGACCGAACAGGTACATTTACTTTTACTCCTCTCCCTCACGTATGGCGGGCGCCACACAACGCCACAACAGCGCCACGCTCCTGTGGCGCCCGCCACAGACCTCCCTTGTTGTGGCGAATATGGCGACGATATGGCTAAGATATATCGTCGCCATAACTATGCTCCTACGTGCCTATTTCTCCAGCTGAGCTAGTGCCACCCCCTCCCTTCCCCTTGCTCCCTAGGCTGCGCCCCACCTCCCTCTTCCTTCCTCGCACGACCTGCCTACACTGGGGCAGCGCAAGGTGGCAGTGCAAGGTGGTGCAGCGTGGGGCGACGACTTGAGGTGACGGCAAGAGGCAGCAGGTCAGTGCGGCAAAAAGGTGTTAGGGTGGGGTAGCGGCGTTAGGCAGCGGTGTGGGGCAGTGGCAAGAGGCTGCGGAGCAAGGGCTGGACGCCAGCACACCTTGCGGGCTGGAGACTGCAGACTGGTGAGCAGAAACACTAGCACAAATCCTAAAGCAACCGAACCGTCTCTAAAAACTAGGCCTAATGGGCCTTTTATTCCAGCTAATCTGAATAGTTATCTAGATTATCCAAATTCAAATCCGTATCCATCGAATACCAATGATGTCATATCCATATCAGAAAAAATCCATATCTATATTTGTATCCGAAATTATCTAAAAATATCCAATCCAAAACTATCAATATCCGTTTTCAAGTGTTTCGGACAAAAAACTATCGAATCCATTTTTACCCCTAGGAGCCACTGTTAGGAGCTATAAAACCAACATCCTATGAAAGCAATTTGAAATATAAATCTATTAATATAATGTTTGTACATTGAAGATACACATAGTTTGATTAATTGCATGCACACCCTATATCAATGGACAAAGGGCATACATGAATGCAAGTAACAAAGGATTCCCACTGTAAAGAAAGGGACTACTTTTTAAAGATGACTAAATCATTAATATTTTGTGGTGTTTTTAGGAATGCTAGAAAAATAAATCATGCCACATGGACAAACCTACACAAAAAACAAATAATATCATGCCACAAGACTCTGAGATGTGTGCTTACAATGCAGGCCCATGAAAATGTGCGATTTTGAGCCATAATAAGCATTTAGCTCAAATAAATTGGCATCCAGCACACCATTTCCTTTAAGCATCATGAATTCCTCTTACACATGAATAGGAAGAAGACTAGGACAATAGCATCAAATATAAATACAATATCTACATACGAATTACAGGCAAACAATACCATATACAACACCACACCTTTAAGCACAAAAGGCGACTACACAGCCTTTGAATGCCAAGTTACATCTGGATGGATGAACACAAAAGATCTGCTTATATTAATACCAGCCAAATCTATGATCACAAGAACTAGGTCAACATCAAAACAAGAAGACAGTAAATTGCTAGGTGAAACATCCAAAATATTGGAGGCATGAAATGCAATACAACACAAGCTGCAACCATTACTAAGCAGTTATTATTCTTGTCAGGAAAAAAAGTGAAGAAAATTAGTCTTAGGCAACTGGAACTTAATCAACATCAGAAAAAGGAATCAAACAGATGACCACACAAGGAGATGAGTTTTATCTGCAGTTATTTAAATGGGGAACAGAGTAACTAGAAGCTCATTACGATTGCATCCCCATACCCAAAAAATGTGCCGTGGGGTGTGTTAAGAAAGAATAAATTGGTAAGCAGCAAAAATAAATGTTAGGATAGAGAAATCCAAAAGTTCAACGATTAATAGCATACCAAATAGGAATATAAATGTCGTAAGAAGGTGATGTTTAGATTAAAAACAAAGGACTAGATATGGTCACCTTCTTAAAGCCTGCTATAAGAGTGATATCAACCCAGCCCTGCACATCCATATTTCGCCTCAAGAAAACATCTGTACATAAGTTGTCCTTGCTGAGGATGAAAGAAGATGAGCATCGTGAACAGAAGCACATTGACAACGAAAAATAAATAAATTCGAATCTGCATAAAGACTACCTGAAGTAGAACTCTATCTGTTTCAGCAGATTGGCACGGTGGTCTTGAGCATCAGCATCAGCATTGGGCTCAGGCTCAGGCTCAGGCGAGGGTTCAGGCTCAGGCGAGGGTTGATAGTAAGGGTAAGGAGGTGGACCAACCATGGGAGGAGCGAAAGGCAGCCCCCTAAGAGCTTCTGGAGGAGGGGGAGGGCCAACATAGTACATTGGGGAAACAGGAGACACGGGTGAATGCATCTCTGGACATGATGAGAAACCAGAATCAGATAGCAGATACTGCACAGAACGACGACAGCGACAGTAAGAAGATGCATACCGTGAAACACCACTGGACCAGGGAAAGCTCGCATGGGCGAGATTGGAGGAGGTGGAGGGCCCATGAAGGGCGGCGCAACGGCCATGGGCGGCGGCGGCGGGGGCCCACCACGCAGATAGGGGCCAATGCCTATCGGGGGGCCACGATAGAAGCCGTCGAATCCCCCTCTCCGGCGGCCGCCAAAGCCGCCCGCCGAGCCAGCGCCCCTCCTACCACCGCCGCCGTTGTTGTGGCTTCTCTGAGCGCCCCTCCCACCGGGGGCGCTGGCATGATCCCAGGCAGCGGCGGTCCGATCAGGATGATCCCGCGGGGAGTGGTCGGTGCGCCTGGCCGGCTTGTGGCGACCGTGCTGGGAGGCCGAGGGGGCGTGCTTGGATGGATTCGCGACGGCCTGCTATCAGGCAGAGACGGAGACAGACGGCGGGCATAAGGACAACCCTATCCATCATGCATATACTAGGGTAATAATAATAATAATAAGGGAAAGGAAAGGGATCTGACCGACGAGGCGGCGGCGGGAGACGAGGAGTCCGAAGGGGGCTTGGGGGAGTCGGACGGCTTTGTCCTGGCCGTCTCGGACAGGGCGGGCCAGCAGCTGGCGTCGATTACGGCGGGCGGGGGCGGGCGGACGTCGACGGTGCCGTTGGGCGTGGAGGTGGAGGAAGGGTGCTTCCAGGGCGACCTCTTGGGCGGCGGGTGCTCCGGATCATGCGAGGTGGAGGGCGCGGCTGGTTCCATGGAAGGGCTGATATTGCGGGAAGGGGAAGGGCCGAAGGGGATGGTGAATGGCGGCGGCGGCGGGAGGAAGAGGAGCGGGTGACGACGCGGCGCGAGGGTCTTACTGCGACTTCTTGTCTAGGGCGACGACGCCCTCCATTCTATAGTGTCTGCTAGTACTACGGCTCTTCCTGGCCGTCCATCATGCCTATGCTCCTCCCCCTTTTTGTTGATCGGGTGGTTAAAAATTCCTGTGCCCCTCTCTTTATACACACAAAAAAACATGTATACCATTATATTTTTTTAAGAATTTGTTAATGCCACTGTCAGACAATATGGTGACCTCCATCATAAAAATATAATAACATATTTTTAGTTAAGAGATATTGGTCATTATAGATTTATATAAAGTCTATCCGGCCCATCCATCATTCCCACATCCATGCTTCGGAAGTGGAAGCAAGTAATCCCGGCCCATCCATCATTCTCACATAGGGATGGCAACTCTACCCGATTACCCGATTATCCGTGGGTAAAACTCTATTAGAGTTGAATTTGTTTCTTATATCATACCCGATGGGTAAACGGATATGAGTATGGGTATTAATACCCATACTCGTTTCACCCGTTTACGATAAATATATATAAACACCCAAAAAAACCAAACCCTAACTTTCTCACCCTAATCTCCATCCAGCCGCCTCCTCTCCCCAACCCCATCCCAGCCGCTCTCCCACCTCTCTCTCACTCCTCTCCTAGACTCCCACCTCCTCTTCCTCACCCCACTCAACAGCTTCCAGCCGCATCTTTGGATCCTGACACAAGCGCCGGCCAATCTCCGTGCCCCATCCCGTCGAACTC
>KE372597.1:287230-299650 GCA_000418225.1 Zizania latifolia | reverse complement strand
TCTTCAGGGTCATCCAACTTCTCCTTGATGGCTGGTACAAAAGTTGACAGGTGGACATAGGCTGCACCACCTCCAGGTACTATACCTTCCTCTATAGCAGCAAATGTTGCATTCTTGGCATCCTCAACACGGAGCTTGCGGTCCTCAAGCTCTGTCTCAGTTGCAGCTCCTACCTTTATCACCGCGACTCCACCAGAAAGCTTTGCGATTCTCTCAGCCAACTTCTCAGAGTCATATACTGAGTCTGTCTGAGAAAGCTCTCTCTTCAGCTGTGCAATTCTTCCCTGGATCTCATCTTTGGTGGCAACATCTGCTATAATGGTTGTGGCTGATTGCGAGATTGTCACTTTCCGGGCTATGCCAAGCTGCTCCATGGTTGTATTCTCCACCAGCAAGCCAAGATCTTTGGCTTGAAATTCAGCACCTGAAACAAAAGACAAGAAAATACATATAGTGCATCAGACAAGCAATAGAGCCAAAGCATATAACAGGACGAAACACACGGGAGCTATTTATTTTAAAAAATGTTTTCAATGTTATATGTTCAAGTAACTCAGTTTTGTTTCTAGAATTTATTCTCCTTATTGGCACCAACCACTTCATCTAATACAAAATGTTTTTTCAAAGTCATCTCTTCAAGTAAATCAATCTTCGCTACATGTGCCACTTTATTGCAGTAGAGTGACTGTATAATGTCAAGCAACCAGATGATAAAAATTAGGATTATGCAATGCAGTTTTATGTCAAAATTAATGTAAGCTATTGTGTGCACGTGTGTGTATTGCATAAATAAATAATTTTGAAAAGGGAAATATCATACTACCAATAGTGCATGACAAAGTAGTCAACAAAGAAGTGAGAGCTATTGGTTAACAAAGATGGAACATCATGATAGAGAGAGAGAAATAAACAAGTCCAATAACACTAGACAGTAGTTTCACCTGTAACAATGGCGATGTCCTGAAGAAGAGCCTTACGCCTTTCACCAAAACCAGGTGCTTTAATCGCAGCTACATTTAGAATTCCTCTAAGCTTGTTGACAACTAAAGTTGCCAAAGCTTCACCAGTTACATCCTCCGCAATTATGAGAAGTGGTGCTCTTAATTGAGTTGTTTGCTCCAGCAAAGGAATGATATCTTTTATTGAAGATATCTTCTGGTCAGTGACCAGAATTCTAGCATTTTCAAAGTCAACGAGTGACTTCTCAGGATTTGTAACAAACTGGGGAGAAATATATCCTCTATCAATCTGCACATATGGGTGAAATGCAGAACAACTTCAGCATGACAAACCACTTGCACTTAGTGAGCCACAAAAAGGAATCAGAAAGAGACCAATCCTAGACAGGCTGCTTACCTCCATTCCTTCTTCAACTTCAACAGTGGTCTCAAAAGACGACGATGACTCAATCGAAAGAACACCATCAGGGCCAACTTTATCGATAGCCTCAGCGATCATGGCCCCAATGAAGTCATCGTTTCCAGCTGATAACGCAGCAACAGCTAAAACAGAAAAATGAAAAGCTCAAGATGATATTCCTTCCACATGCAGTGAGCTAAACTATCTGATTTTATACATATGAAAGGACCCAAATCCTCCTATGCAGAGACCCACCTTTAATATCACCACTGCCCTTCACAGGCCTTGACTTCTTCTCAAGTTCCTCAACTAAACTTTGCACAGTCTTATCTATGCCCTTCTTAATAGATACTGGATTTGCTCCTGAAGTAACACTCAGCAGGCCCAATTTTATGATCTCGCGAGCCAGGACAGATGCGGTTGTGGTCCCATCACCCGCTGAGTCATTTGTCTTGCTGGCAACCTTTTGTTTGATAGATATGAATGAATATTGTAAGGAACTAAGTGATAAATTAATTGGAACCATTCAGAGAATGTTACAGTTTAAGCATGACAAGAAGTAAGGTAAATATATTAGCTCGGAGAGCAAGATCGTTACCTCGCGAATTAAAGCAGCACCCGCATTCTCCATTGGATCAGCAAGCTCAATGGCTCGAGCAATGGTAACTCCATCATTTACCACTTTGGGAGTCCCAAACTCATCCAAAACAACATTCCTTCCTACAATACCAGGTTTGGGAATTGAGTCAGACACTGCTATCAGCAGAAAGGATACAACCACAAAAGCCGGACAGAGAGAGAAATAGCACACATCGCTACCAAGGTTGACAACACAACATCAAATCCAGCCAATACGAGTTGTATCTGCGCCAGGCAGATGAATCCATATGTTTCACCTCCTAGGCTACTAAACCTTTTAAAACTGTACCTATAGTGGGGAGAAGAACCTTAACATGGCGAATTTGGATGCAACTAATAGACACCTAATAGTCTCCTGTTCAAGACCATACGGAACAAATCCCTACCACAAATTATATTATAGGAGCATGGAGCGGGGAGACATTCCCAGATTAGGAATCGTTAATACGTTTCCAACCAGTGTAATAAAAGCCCCCGTATTCTGCATCGAAACATCCATCAAGATGTAGCACCGGCATTCGCAGCGGTTTTGATCAGAACAGCTCTTGCTGTTCCACAAGACAAGACGAAAAAGGGACGGAAAGGGACGCGGCGCGGCACAGATCGCGCAACCTCTGGGGCCGAGGGTGACGCCGACGGCGGCTGCAAGCTTCTCGACGCCGGCCTGGATGGAGGATCGCGATCGCTGGTCAAAGGCGATCTCCTTGGCGGACGCGCGCACGGCGGCATGAGTCCGACGGCCGGTTCCTCCTGGCAGCCTGGCGGCGGACGCCCTCCTGGTCCTCCTGTCCCTCTGCCGCCACCAAGGAGAAAGAGCAAAGCGTAGTGAGTCAATCGCAACCCGAAAGGAGGAAGAGGTGGATCAGTGGGGGGTTTAGGGGTTAACGTACCTGGAGATGGGCGGAGCCGAGGAAGAGGGAGTAGTCGGTGGTGGGGATGGCGGCCATGGCACTGCTAGCTGGGTAGGTCGCTCTTAGGTCTAGGGTTTTGGAGATGAATGGAGGCGGGGGTGGCGGCGGGCCGGCTTGCAGTCGAGGAGGAGGAGGAGGCAAACGGTGGCGGTTTAGTAAAACAAATTTATGTTAGCTCCGTTAGGGTATGTTTGGTTCTTTTCTTAATCAGTTTTATTTTGAAAAAGTTAAAAATTGGACTAAAACTAAACAGCTCACCCACCGACTAAGATTCACTAAGTTATCTTCACTCTAGATTTTACAGATTTTTAACTTAAAGTTGAATAATAATTACCCACAATATCATTCATTAGCGATATACCGGTTTATTTCTTTTTCTTATGTCTTTACCAAACACCTTCGTAGATTTTTCACAGCTTATAGCTTATAATATTTTTTAAAATCTACAGGTCAACAAAATACACCCTTAAAAATATCAGTTTAAATTTGTGGACCACGAGACAACTAATCGTGGGTTTGTTCTTGTCGACTCGAAGCTGTAATCTATATCTACCGGGTCGAACCGTCTAACAGGTAGGGTCTCGTATCACTAAATTGTTGTTCTATAACAAGAGATTAGTATTTATCGGGTTCATTGTTTTAATTTAATGCTATCAGTTAAATCTTGTTTTTGCTAATTGCTGATTATCAATTGATACATTGATTTTTTTTTTATGTATTGTTATATCTACCACATCAATCCCACACCAATTTCATGTTACTACATGACATGATCGACGACCGGTCACTTTTTGACCATATCTCACAACCAACGACCAAAATGTTATTGATCAGGTAGCTCGACCATGCTCACACGGATGACCTTGTAGGCGTTTGACCTAGTGTACTGCTCTGAGTCCAACTGAGGCACACATGAGCCAGGGCCATGACATAAATAACTAGTGTTCAATTGCTATAATCAAGCTTGTTTTACCCCAAAACTAGCGCATGACTAGGTGAAGGAAATAGGTCCAGTTGCTCAAAAATACTCACCTATGTCTACTTTACACTAGCTGAGCGAAAATGGCCCAACCATCCAAACAATTTAGTCAAGACTCAAACATACCGCTAATCTACGTGAGGCCAGTTGAGCGTAAGAGGGATGACCATCTAAACAAATAGATCTAGCTTGAATACTTAACCATCCAAACTGGAACGATCCTTAGCCACAAGGTTTAACCGAACGAGAGACCCTTTATGGGTCCCACATGTCAACGAGGTGCAATAGGCAAAACACTTAGTGAGCTTTGTGATTAATGTATATGTCTAGCCAACTCCGTTATCATAACCACATCATGTTTCCTCAAGCAGTTAGGAAAACATTTCATATCCAATAGACCGTGCCGCCAACTACAACAATGCGCCTCGGGACCGCAAAGATATGGTGATAAGACAAGTCAAAAGGTTAGGGTGGCGAGGTCCAGAATGTTGCAAGTGGCTAGGGGTATAGCGTATATTTTCTGTAGCACCCAAAATAGTATACAATAAGTATCTCACTCCTTATAAGGGGTGATCTAAATGAGCCCGCCTATAATCCAAAGCCGAAGAAACCCTAAAGAGGTTGAGAGCTCAATCAAGCTATCTAGAGCATATAAACCTAACGCAAGCACTTAGGCTATCCCTATAAAGGAATTTAGCCACACCATATCGTACTAGATCAAATGTGGTCTAAGCTACAGTACAAGGTGCATAATCATTCTTATTGATATACATATGCTGATATAGGGATGTTGTCTTCTAGGAGACCCGAACCTAATTAAACCCTTATGTTAGCGTGTGTGACAAAGAGATTATCGCAATCATCAAACCCTCTAGTGAACAACTAGAGTATTCTAGGTAAATCTACCAATCTAACCCATCGACAATCATCCTCTTGCGTGGAATATTGATTAGCTACACATATTATATGTGTTAATAATCATCGTTTTTTATATTGATTTATATACATGAAATAAATTTTTATTTTAGGCCGAGTCTAGTCTATATACCACCATAATAATTGATTCTTCGTCCTAATAAATGCTTGCATGGTTGATGAGAAAATTAGCTATTTGTCACTCTTAACAATGGGCTTCGTAAATTTGCTATCCCCGTCATGGTCTTTGCAAATTTGCCACGAAGAAGGTGTGCTGCTTGATTTTATTGCCATTTATGCTATTCTATAGCTTTTCTTTATTTTTTTCCAAAAGACAGAATTGCCCCTGCAGTGGCGCACGGAAGCTGGCGGCAGGGCGTGGAGGGCGGAGGGCGGTGGCACGGAGGGTTGCGGCTGCGCGGCGAGGACGGCGGCGAGGATGGAGGGCGGCGGCGGCGTGTGGACGCCATTTATGGCCTTCTTCCAACACGCGCAATATTTTTCAGTAGGGGCAGTTCTGTCTTTTTGCATGATTTTTAGAAAAAAAAATGAAGAAAAGCATCAGAATAGCATGAATGGCAATAAAATCAAGAATCACAATTTCTCCATGGCAAATTTACGAGGCTCATGATGGAGATGACAAATTTACGAAGCCTATTATTAAAAGTGACAAATAGTAAATTTTCTTCGTGATTGATCCACCTACCAACCGAGTAGTCGGAGGCTAGGGATTTTTCGTCTTT
Organism: Zizania latifolia; assembly: GCA_000418225.1. Lineage (NCBI taxonomy): Eukaryota > Viridiplantae > Streptophyta > Magnoliopsida > Poales > Poaceae > Zizania > Zizania latifolia. Next base: position 294,104 of record KE372597.1, on the reverse strand, counting down.
ATCATACTTTCATGGATTGCTAGGTCCGTAATATGTTTTTCGATGACAGCCAGGGCTATGAGCTATATGCATATTGTCTATATACTTGTTAAACTTGATTTTTTTTTTCTTGAATTGTTGTAATGCTTAAGTCTTGCCTCCTTTTTTCTGAAAAACAAATACAAGGTCTAATTCAGGTCGAGCCCATGAGGCTACCATATAACTTGAGAAGTTGTGGTTGGTTTGAGATATAGGTTGAACACGCCTAAAGCCTGTCAGATCAAAATTAAAAGTACAAGTTTGTGATGATGGATAATTGCTCTTAGCATAATAGGTTTGTCTGTTTTATATATAATCGGCTTGCCTATCATGTATTTATCATGAGCTGCCTGCCCTCGGGGCCAGTTATCTAACAAATTCCATGTAATTGATTCCAGGAAATCAGGCACCTACTCAATATACAGACAAAACAATCGGTCTGAACCTCAATCAGCAAGTGAACAGAATAATCTCTAGAAATTACCCATTAGCTAGAGTTCACCCTCAACATGTTAGAAGCTCGAGACGACAACTTTAACACAAAGGCCCCGTTTGGTACAACTTCAAATCTAGAATATTTTAGAGCTGCTCAAATCTAGCTCTAAGAAATCCTAATCTAGAGCTATGGATAGATTAAGGGTATTCAGTTGAGTAATTTAATTTTATTTTAGACTAAAAACAAAAATTTAAAGTATTTTATTACACCATATAAACATTATATCTAGCATAAATCTTAGACCTGTACCAAATATACCCAAATCTAGTCGAAAGCTACCTGATAGTAGGATTTAAACTCAACTAGCAGGGAGTCAAATCAACAATTCTAAAAATCAATCACAAGACTCCTACTAATCAAATCAAGCATTCTACTAGTCAAAATTCTATCAACAACTAAAAAAAATAAAGAACATAGTATTGTTGGAAGCAACCAACTGGTCCGAATTCTTTCTTGACTAGCCAAAACAAATGGATCGCCGAAATTAAACTTCAACTATATTGAGATATCGAGCATATCTCTAAAACTACAGATAAACTAATAGTTTAAACTGTCTACTAGTCAAAAGTCTATGCCAAAACCGACAATTCAAGAGGTCAACCTCGAGACTTATACACGCAATAATTGGTCAAGGTGTTTTGCGCTATAGAGTTCGGAGGCTACTGGTGATGTACTAAATATGAGACACCCTCACACATGGCAACATATCTATATCCAAAAATTCTAGACATACAGTATCAGGTACGGTGGGACGTATTTACAAGGGATATATACAATCTCTAGAAAAAATCCGAGTAAGACATGATCACCTAAACATCAGACCTGACATGATCATCTAAACAGAAAAGACCTACTCGTACAGGACGAACATACCTAGTTCCTAATGGATGGATTCGAATACATCTGATGTCACTGTTATTTCTCCTCCTAACAATTAACGAATCATGTAAATCCTATACTATATTCCTATGTCAATGCAGCACTCTCAAGGCCGCAACATGTCCAGCCATCACAACGTCACATAGCCCAACAAAATGGCCACTGATGGGACGAACTGCCACGTGGAAAACAATGAATCAAATGGAGTAACCGGTCAATGCCTGCGTAAATGGAACACACCAATTGCTGCTTTCTCGTGTTTATTTTCTTGTACTAGAAATGCCACCACCTTTTCTTTTTCTTCTCCAAAGCTGGTAACTCTGCAGCACAACATGCACAGTTGAGCCGCTGAATTAACTTACCCAAGAGATAAATGAACACATTATCTAAACGCCAAGCTGTACCTCCTTCTGGATATATCGAGTTGTAGTGCACCTCAGCCCAAAAACTCAAGCATATAACTGGGTATATGGAAGAAAACACGGAGAGACATTAGATACACATTTACTCAAGCATGATTCTGCTATGCAATTCAAATAAGAAGAATGTAAACAAATGTGCGAAAATTCTTAATGATAAGGTGAGTGTTATCAACAGATGAAGACATGCATCTAAGCTTGCCTGGACAATAAAAGTAGTTGCCAAATCCAGTCATAAAATTCAATAGCAACCAAATTAGATAAGAAAGGCTACCTCTTTCTGATTTCTGAATAACAGGAAGAATTTCAATGTAGCATGTATCTCTGAATGATGTCAGGATGAAAATCTTTACGCCATACTGCAAAAAACAAAGCAGACACCTGAGTTTCATATTAATAGCACACAGCAGACATACGGCTTCGCTAGATCATATAATCATAGGAAATCCATGACTCGATCGTTCACAAAATACAACGAAAACTGTTAGAGAACACAGTGGATGCATAGGTCCGGTTATGTGTACACTTTGTACTAAGCTCCTGCCTCCTGATAGAAGCAAGAAAATGGCAGGCATTACAATATCGCCAATGAGAACTATAAAGTTGGTGTGTTGTTGGACATAGAGAAGAATCAAGTACTACAAAAGCAAACCATTCAAGAGCAGCTATAGGTATACTATATTGTTAATGTGCATGCAATTGTAATAAAACTTATGCCGTTAAGATATGCTGGTTACCAGAATAAAAACTACAGAAAAGAGCACTCTTTCTTGTTGAGATTTAGATATTTGTGTATATATGCTTTTTCTCAATTATTCATCTATTAAGAATTCTCAATCACACTGGTAAATACAAAGGATTCTGATCCTGTGTACCACATAAACTGGCCAAAGTAGAGCAGAAGAATTATTTAAAATGTCAGGAACATCATGTTTACCGAGTCTGCAGCAGCCTGCAATGTAACATGGTCACCCCACTCCCCATTGCTGGTTGATTTTGTGGCAACAAAGTGAGAATGCATAATGAATAATGATACACTGTACAGTAAAGTTTTTAAAGCAAATTATAAAACGTATACTTACTTTATCATCTTCTTGAGATATTCCCTGTAATCCATAGGGACATATCCCGCATAAATTTCCGGATAAGATTCAAGCTATGGAACAGTTAAAGGGAAATATGAGCATGAGGAAGGAGAAGTCCAAGAAGATAACATGATAGCTTCACTAACACTAACCTGTTTCACTATTTGTTGCCGTACAAATCTGTGGTGTTCCGTAGTACGGTAAAATTGGTCGGACAGTGCTCGGAACTGTTTAAACGGCACATGCAAAAAGAGATAAGTAAAACTATCAGTAAGCCTGTATAGCTTGCTATAGAGAAAAGGGAAAAAAGGCTAAACATTTTAAATAGACCTGACAATTGCCATCTCCTTTAACCTTGAGCTCAACAAGATCGTACAGCACCAACCTAAATAAGAAATTCACATTACACCAGGGTCAATTTTAGAATCCAAATAAGTTAAACACTTATACTGACTGACATTTCTAACAGTAAAACATAGTATAAAAGTTATCCTGGGATTGAAGTTATATTGGTCATAGAGTTAGAAATACAGTTACAAACATACTCCAGGGCTATGCACCTGTTGGCAAGTCTTTGGTGATCTGAAAAGGCTTCATCCACAGAAGGAATCTCTCCGTTTGTTTTTGGAACATGCTACAATAACAGAAGGGTCAATCATGGATTAAGATTTTGACGACATTAACATAAGGTCGCTATAAAATATGGCGTTAGGATTCTCTGATGGCCTAGAAGAAAATAGTAAAAATCCAGCCCCCTCAGAAATTTAGAGAACATTGTAAGATAATATAACGTGAATGAATTCATGTTAGTACATGGTCATTAAAAGTGAAATTTAGACGGCCGAATATGTATTGAGTATTGACCTTGACTTGAATAATTCCGTATTGCTTACCAAACATAATCTGTTGAAGCAGGGAAGATGAGCAATACTTACAGGAATGGGAACCATGTCGTTCAATCTTTCCCCAACTTGGCCATCTAGAGCAGAGAAATCGTCTGCAATGTCGATTAAGCACTCTTGGCCATCATGTGCATTATCTCCAGGGCTTGAACATGGACTAAAGGGTTCCGTGGTTTCAGCTGCTTGTGCTTCTTCTTCCTCGTAATCTTCATGTTTTAGAGGGGGAGCTGAACAAAAGAAAAGAAAATTTAGAGCCCAACGCTGATGTAGCCATGTAGCTGCAGGGAGGAAAGGGGGAGACCAGAGGGTGGTAGATGGTGGGCGATGGACGGGCGAAACCAGTGCTGCATGAGAACAGCAGAGGCGTGGGTGGCGTGGGAAGACCCTGATGCTTCGGCTAAGGCGACTTGGGAAAGCTCCTCCTGGAGGGCGTGGGCGATGATCTCGTCGTTCTCGACGGAGGCCCCCTGCGGAACGACGTCCCCGCCATTGTCGCGTTGATGAGAAAGGTCGGAGCCGGGGGGAGGGCGAGAGCATGAGCAGCAGTCGGGGGGTTGGGGTGGGAGAAGATGGTGAAGGCCCCAGCGGACAAGAAGGGGATCATCATGGTCGCACACAGCCATGGATCACGCGAACTGAAAATCGATTCGATTGCGTTTGATTTGATGAGAGGAAACAAAGCTTCCTTGCTGAACTCAACAAGGGATGAACCGACTAGGAGGAAACCACTCCTAATTAACAAGAGGATGCATGCGGCGACGGCGATTTCGTTCGGGCGAAGAAACCAAACGTGGATTCTGTTCGCTTCCTCCAATCCGCCACGACTTTCTTGAACCCCTCCCTCGCCGACGCGCCGTGCCGTACCACGCTTTCTTTTTATTTGTTTATCTAGAAAAGGAATAACTTTTACATTAAAAAAGAAGGGAATTTCTTGGCCCAAAGAGGAACAAGGCCGCTGGCCCATTCACTCATCCTGTGCTCTTTTTTCATATGGCCTTAATTTCTACTTGAGGTGCAATGCACGCAATGCAACCATGGCCTGACTTAGAGTTATTTTTAAAATAATTTATTTTTATTTGAAATTACATTTTCTGTCTGGTCTCTTGATCGAATAAATTACAAAACTAGATCATGTGGATCATGTTGTTAACCAAAATTCAATAAGAGCTAATAGTTAGCTTCTAGTCCGGGTCAACCGATAGTTTGGAGTCATTTAAACTATCAACATGAATCGTATCGCCAAACCCATGGTTGGGTTTAGTTTTTATAAAAAAATTTAAAATGTGACCCAAAAGAGTAATTTTGAATAAAAATAGATTGTTTTTAAAAAAAATTGCCCGACCTGTACATATTCTACTTGTCTTCTCGGTCGTCGCGGGGCACAAAGATAAGTTATATCAATGTGTCTTCTTGGACTATATTCCTCTTGATTTCATTTTTTATTTCTACAAGAAACAATTGTCGAATGATCGAACAAATTCTAGCTAGCTAACGCACATAGCTTAGATTCATACTGAACTCCTGCCTAGATCTCTGCATATATATACTAAGAGCATTTTTTTAAGCGCAAGCGAGAGAATCGCTGTGAAAAATATATTAGAAGGGGGAGGCAGGCAAACGCCCGTCGAAGAGTACAAGGTGAAACCACCGCCAGAAAGAGAAAGGGTTACAACCATATAGAGGGATACAGACAGAAAGAGAGGATTACAAAGAAAGGGGAAGAGAGGAGGTGGGCAACTTGTAAGAGCAAGCTTGAAGTTGCTGAAGTGATTAAGGGGTGGGCTGGAAGGGGCTAGACCACAGGCCAGCGCCGCAACATCCACCACAACAGCTTGAGCCACCATTGCTCATGATTCATAGGAGGAGTTAAAGATGCGACGATTCATTTCCTTCCAAATGTGCCACCACGTGTAAACGAGTGCACCATTGAATTCCTTGCGCTTGGAGGGCTGAATGGACTTAGAAGTACGGTGCCACCAATCATGAATAGGGCCTAAAGGGGGAAGGAAGTAGTCCCGGGCAGCCAAAGCAATTGAAGAACCAGGCGCCAGACCTGTCTGGAGAAGGGACAAAGGCAAGCAAGGTGAAGTGGTGTTTCAAGGGATGTGATGCATAGACTACAAAAGGGATTGCAGGGCCACCCTCGGGCCATGAGATTGTCCGCTGTCAGGATTCTATTCTTCAACAGCGTCCACGTAAAGAACCTGCACTTAGCTTCTGCGCTTGCTTTCCACAGCTCCTTGTGGATTATCGGCAGACGGGTGCCAAGAAACTAGGCAAGATACGCCGATTTTGCACTGTAAATTTTGTTTTCCGTCCAACGCCAAGAGATATGTCATCGGCCTCAACACCCAACTGCACAGTAGAAATTTCTGCCGCCAAGTTAATGAGTTGAGCCAGATGAAGAGGGGAAGACAAGTTTCTGACTCCCCTGAGCCAGGCGTTGTGAGATAAGGCTTGTCGAACAGAAATGTTTTTCCTGGTGCAAATGGCATATAAGTCTGGGGCAGTGTCTCTGAATGGTGAATGATGGAGCCAACGGTTGTGCCAAAAAGACACGGTCTGACCGTTGCCAAGGAGGATGACCGTTGAGGCTTGAAAGAGTGACAAGTCCTTAGCAGAGCAAGGTGGAGGCATGATTGTCCAGGGGCGGTATGGATCCTTCCAACGCAGCTATAGCCATCGCAGTCTTAGGGCCTGACCGAGCATCTCTAGGTTTAGGACGCCTAGCCCACCTAGATTTTTGGGCATCAAACTGAGTGCCAATTCACCAAGCACATCCCTCTAGAGGAGTGGTCATCAGAGCCTCGACTCCAAAGGAAGCGGCACTGAATCTTATCAAGTTGATTGATCAGCCAGCTGCTTTCTGGGAAAATGGACAAAAGGAAAACCGAGATCGCTGAGAGGGTAGAGTTGATGAGAGTGAGATGGCCAGCTTTACTCAAAAGTTTACCCTTCCAGCTAGCAAGTTTACTCGTTGTTTTGTCAATTAGAAATTGAAAATGAGTTTTCCTTGGGCGGGAGAGGTGGAGAGGGAGCCCTAGATATCGGCATGGAAAAGATGCTTGGTTTGTA
>KE372597.1:269821-287125 GCA_000418225.1 Zizania latifolia | reverse complement strand
AAGGTCGAGGATGACCTTCATGCACATGGTCTCCTGCGGACAAGCATTAATAAAGAAGCCAACATCGTCGGTGTAAAAAGACGCACGGACTTGAATGTTAGCATTGCCGAGAGGGAGGAGGCCATACTCTTTCGCAGTCCTTATCAGCCGCTGAAGTGGATCAATAGCTAACAGAAACAGCATAGGGGAGAGGGGGTCGCCTTGCCTCACCCCTTGACCATGAGCAAAGAAATCTCTCGGTGAGCCATTCAAAATGATGGATGAGGAGGAGGTGCTAAGGAGTTGGCAAAGCCACCGAATCCATCTCGGGCCAAAACCCCTATGGTGAAGTACTTCGAGGAGGTAAGGCTAACTCAACGAGTCAAAAGCTTTAGCGATATCCAGCTTAATAAAGAGGGATTGACAGCCGGTCCTCTTAAGTTTTTGCAGGATTCCCTGAACAAGGAAGAAGTTGTCATGCAAACCCTGTTTCTCGATAAAAGCGGACTGATTAGAGTCGATGAGAGAGCTGATCACTGGAGTTAATCTGTTAGCTAGAATCTTAGTGACAATTTTTGCGAAGCTTTGCATCAGGCTGATTGGTCTGTAATTGTTTGGGTAACTGGGATCCGAGCCTTTAGGGATGAGAGTGATGTGTGCCGAGTTGAGAGAGGCTAGGTGCAGAGAGCCACGATCAAAAAACTGATCAATTGCATTCCAAATGTCTGATTTGATGATGTCCTAATATTTTTTGAAGAAGTTGATTGTAAATCCATCCGGACCAGGGGCTTTGTCATTTGGAAGGGAAAAAACTGCTTCATGAAGTTCTTCCAGCGAGACTTGCCATTCTAGATCCTAAAGATCCGTCCTGCTAGGGTAGAGGGAGTTCCAATTTAGAGAGCAAAGTCTCGGAGTCGGCCGGCCAATTCTATCTAGGAAGAAGTTTTGGAGAATTTGCTCTTTGGTTGCATGGTCGAAGTGAACACCGTTGGCATCTTAGAGTAGGGGAATAAAACTGGAGGACCGGCGACCATTCATTTTCAGATTGAAGAATTTGGTGTTCTCGTCTCCCAGCTGAAGCCAAGTGATCCTGGAGCGTTATCACAGCATCATTTTTTGGATAGCACTAAGGCCTAGAAGCGTCAGTCGAAGAGAGGAGAGGAGTTCTCGCTCAAACTCTGAAAGGGGCGGAACTTCTTGTGCTTGGTCAAGCAATTTGATCACTTTAAGGGCAATGTTGAAACGCAATTTAACACTACCAATTTTGGAGGAACTCCAACGTCGAAGGACAACCGCAAGTCTCTTCAATTTGATGTGGAAGTGGAGAATGAAATCCTCAAAGAGGGGAGATCCCAGTGCCAAGATAGAGCAACCGTGTCTAGAAAATCATCCAAGTACGACCAGAAATTTTCAAACCAAAAGCGGGACTGTCTAGCAGGTCTGATAAGCTGTAGCAAAAGGAGAGGTGCATGGTCAGAAATAGCTGAGGATTGAGCGGTGAGGTGGGAACCAGGAAAAGCGCTTAGCCAGTTTGCAGAGCCAAAGAAATGATCTATTTTAGAGTAGGTGGAATTTGCTGTATTATTGCACCAGGTAAAGCGACGACCATGCAGTTTGAGCTCTTTGAGTAGGAGCTTGTTTATAGTAGCGCGGAAGCCGTTAATTAGATCCCTGTTGATGTTAGAGTTGCTTTTGTCCTCAGCGCGGAATAATAGATTGAAGTCTCCCAGCAACAGGTAGCCTGGCGGGACGTACTGAGACAGGTTTTCAAGCTCTTGCAAAAAGGCAAGTTTAGCAATGTTATCTTGTGGACCGTAAACTCCGGTGAGGCTCCACTGTTCGCTGTTCCAGTTGTTGGTGATGTTAGCAGAAATGGAGAAGGCGCCAAGATGCACAGGTTGATGCTGAAGAATCTCGCATCGACGGCCAATAGGATGCCTCCCCTAGTGTTCTCAGCAGGTAGGGTGATGAAAGAGCTTAGAAAATGCTGACCAAGGGTGCTAGAAATAATTTGGTCAGTGGCCATAGATAGTTTAGTTTCTTGCAAGCAAACAACTATCGGAGCGAAGGAGGAAATAAACTGCCGTACAGTCCATTGCTTGGCCGGGGAGTTAAGTCCACGGACATTCCAACTTAGTAACTTAAGTCTGTGAAACGACATAATCTAGGATAAATGTCAGCAACCAATGTGCCCTTCTAACAGGAAGCAGCACAGTTAGAGCAAAACATGACATAGGTTGAAGCCACAGGTAGAACAGCATGGCACTAAGCTTAAAGTAGGTATTTTCTTCTGACATCTGCGAAGGGGAGGGGGAGCAACTGATGCATGGGCAAAAGCACTTCATAGAAGAAGAGCGCCGAGGGTTCATTCTGCCGCTTGCAGGTGTGGCACCTGTGTGCCCACTTTAGCGTTGTTGGCCTCCTGAAGAAGAGCATGGCCACCACTAATTGTCACGGGGTCGTTGATCACCTTGATCGCTAAAGGGCTGAGGGGCTATTTGAAGAAAGACGCAGTTTGTGAGTTTGAATCAGAATTGGCATTAGACTGGAAAGGAGAGAGCCCTAGCTTTTTTGACAGGACTTTTAGGGCTAAAGCTGAAGGACCCTAGCCTTCAGGGTTTTTTGCGGCAAGTCTCAAGCTTCGACGATTGCTTGTCATTGGTGCTCGGTGTTTTCTTTTGAGCTGTACCTGTGGTGGCGATGGCAGCACTGATTAAGGCAGATCAATGGACATTTTCGCCAAGAAGTTCTCCAGCTGGCTATGGAGGGTGTCGACTTGTTCAGCGACCACAACCGAAGCCTCCATGAGCTGCGATCCAGTAGCCTTGTCAGTAGCCATAGGGAAGGTTAAAGAAGCACTAGAAGCTTCTAATCTCATGGGGTCCATGTCTAAATCCTGGACAAAGACACTACTAGGTGAAGAGACAAGTGACAGAAAGGCTGAGTCTAAACTGGAGATAACTATTTTTTCTAAGAGAGCCTCAAAAGGGTCCCGATCACTGACCTTTGGGGACCAGCCTGAGACCACGTTGGTGAAGTTTTGACGCCGACCGTAGTCACCCAAGGAGCTACGCCCTCGCACAGGACAGAGCGTGTCAATCTCATCGCGGCAACCAATGCGTGCCCAAATGGACTTGGCATGGTGCCTATGAGAGTTGCCGTGCTCGCGATCTCCATCATCATCGTCATCGTGGCCACGACGGCGCAAGGGCTTTTGGTTGCAATGCCGATCATCTAGGAAAGGTGCACGGGCGTCTTCACCATCTAGGACGCCAAGACTCCATTCAAAGGTGCAGACACATGGCTTGTCATAGCATGCAGCTAAGGAGTAGTCCTCCGCTTTGTCGATGTGGATCAGGACTTTGTAGGTGTTCCCGAGCTTGACCCCCTAAACAGAAGCATCATAATCTTCTATGCAAACAAGAGGTATGTTAGAGGAGGCTTGGATGAGGTCAGGATTGGAGATCATCAGCCAAACTATCTTGGGGATGTCGTCTGGATTGCAGCACCATGCCCACATGTCGAAGGTCTTCGAGTAGTTGTTTCTGCGAGAGTATTCCTCAAAGAAATGCACTGAACAAGTTTTGCTGATCACTTGTGCAACTGCGTGCTCATTCTAGGCGTGCATTAGCAGTCCATCCCAGCACAGGCGAACATGAAACGGCAAAGAAGCAAGGCAAGCATGTAGATTGACTTCCCAGGGGTGAAAGGTGTAGACACGCCCATGGATTGCCATGTTGCTGGCTTCTAAAACAGCATCACGAACTGGAGCATCTGAAAGAGTCACTAAGAAATCCTCAAGGAAAAACTCAGTAACCTGAAGATCCACGTGATTAACTCCGAAGAAGACTCTGAAGTCATCCACGAACTTGCTGAGGTCCTCCTTCACACGACCAGCAAGGATGTCAATCTCCCAAGCAACAAGGGAGTGGTTGGCGAAGCGAATCACCTTCTCGTCAATGTCACCAGTGGCCGTGATGAAGCAAGAGGTCTCATGCGGGCGAGCATCCGCCACGCCTAGGGCGGCGCTCACTGGGCGAGATGGCTCCATGGTGCTCTGGGAGTTAGAAGGGTGGGGGAGGCTGCTGGTGTAGTGTGAGAGCGGACTGAAACGAGCCGTAGGGCACAATTTGAAGAGGGGTTGTGGCACAGCTCATTGGGTGCTGTCTGGGGTTGGGGTGGCATCTTGAATGCGCATCCAGTAGAGATGTGGCCAGAGTTATTGCAGCTCCAACACTTTGGTGGATTTCGGCACTGTGCAGCCTGAAGGAATTTCAGGCGACGCAGCAAAGCAAGGTTCGGGCCTGTTTGAATGTGCTGCACTTTCTGATGTTTCTGCTTCTGCCACCAGAACTTGGGCTGCACAGGTGTCCAGGAGCTTGCAGGAATAGGCTCGGCGAAATCTGAAGCCGCAGCTGGTGGAGCCTTGAGTGTTGTTGAAGCATTGAAGATCATGTTGTGAAAATGCGACTGACCAACCGGGGAGAAGTGAAACCGAGCTTTCAAGGCAGTCTGCTTGGGGATTAATTGCAAATCTAGAGGGGTGGGTAACAGGGGTTCCGAAATACGCTGTGGGCGCGAAGGGGAACCAAGAGCAGGGAGCTCCTGGCCCCCCGAATGGGACCTGAGCAGCAGTCAACGGGGGCCAATGGAGGGGCCAGGGGCAGCTGGAGGGGGGTAGGGTTGGCACTATTGGGGATTCTGGATCTAGGGTGGAGACCACATCTTGCTTGGGATCTTCCGAAAGCCCAATCAGCTCAAAGAGAGACAGAGATGATGTGGTGTTGGCCGACAGGGGTGCGGGGGAAGACGGTGAGGCGAGAGGGGGAGGGGGCGAGGGTGGGGTTGGTGGTGGAATCACCATGGGGGGACGAGAGCTTGGACTCGCCATTCGTCCTCCGAGACAATGTAATATTCCCCTTCTTCTAACTCTCACAAGTCCTCCATAGTTCTTTCTCCTCCTCCTTCCTCACACCACAATGCTTGTAGCTGCAGCTAGCTCTGTAGTGAAGAGCAACCTTGCCTGCTCACCAAGGATATCCTCTGACTAAGAGCATATCTAATTGTGCTCTTATTTAGTCTTCTAAAATTAAATTTACGTATTTTAGAAAAAAAAATCACGCTAGAACAATATTTCTAAATAATTTCCGATTACTTACCTATGTCTAAGTGATCCCCTAAATCACATCTCTTTCTTTCAAAAATAGAAACTCTCTTTCTAATCCTCTTCAAAATATAGAAATTTAGATTATAGGAATATTGGTGTATACTGATTGAATTTTAGAAATCAACAGAATTTAGAATAATTCCTGTATAAAGTTTTAGGGAAAAAATAACCACTCTCGAAGATACTCTAAACGCGTTATCTGTTACTGTCAGTTTGTCAGTTTGTCACCTTCGTCAAACAGGTGGACAAATTAATTTTTGCGAGGAACAAACTAAACTAATCCTGTTGCCACCCACCTGCACCATATATATGTGGATTATAAATTGAACAAGCTAGGGTAAGCTTGAGTAGAAATCAAGACACACATATATATATATGGAAGGTGGTTGCCCGTGTGGATTACAAGGCAAGGCGCCACCAACCATGGCCGACTGCAGATTTGCCATTGCTTGCACTTGCATATATGCTAGCTATCGACAGCTCCTCGGCAACCACTACGATTGGCCGCCTCAGTCTTCATCTTCCATCCGGCCGGCAGCCGCGCGCCAAATGCATGCGACGAAGCCTCTTCTTCCCCTCCGAGATCCCAGATGAGCTTAGCTCGAGCACCGCGCGCGTCCATGGAGCTTGGCTTGGATTATGTGACGGTGCCCGCCGGACGCCGTGACGCTCTGCTCGCCGCCCCTTCGTCTGCACCGGCAGATCGCCTTCTTCCGCCGCCTCAGGTATGTATGATTCATCATTAATAGTACTGTTTGTTTTATAAATAATTAGTGGTTAAAGTATTTCATTTCTGAATCGTTTTCTTCTCCTTAATTTGTATAATTAATTACTAGATTTTATGCTGAAGATCGATGATATATGTGACTGTCGTCCCATCATCGGCCGGCAAATTTTTAAATGCCATTTAAAAAACACGGAAAGTTCTAGAATCCTAACAGCATGTAATTTTTTTAATAAAACAAGTCCTATTTTTATTTTTTGATTGATAATTAATCTAACAACGTATACGTTTGGTTCCTCGTATTTGAAAATAATTTTCTATTATGCTAATTTGGTAGTTGTTGATAATATACTATAAAAAAATTTAAGATCAAAGCTCAATATTGAGAATCTTGTTAAATGCATATATACCTTGTAGCTTTGTCAACAATGAAACAGTGTTTTTTTTCTCTTCTTCTTGATCCAAAAAGCATTTTAATCCAAAAACTAAGGGAAACTAAAACGCGCGTGCACAAGAATGTGTAGTAGTGTTTCGAAGTCTCCTACTCGGCCTACGTGCCTTGCACCCTTAAGTCTTTTTTTGACATAAGATTTAAGAAACATGGATAAAAAAATGTAGTATTGGAATGTTCTTGAATCCTATATTTCAACATATGATTTTGAAGAAAAAAAATTGTGTCCGGATGATTCATAGGAAATAAACATATGAACTAAGAGAATAGCGACAAAGAGAGAAAATGTATTGAACTTGTGAAAAGAAAAATAAAGTAAGATTTGAGCTCATGTGCTAATTACTTATAAAATAGAATAAGGAAAACAATCCATAGAATTTTTGTAAGCTTCAATCTTATGTCCAAATAAGCTACATAGGACAAATTTTAAAAGATTTGAATACTCTAAAAGAGCCCTTATTGATTTTGTTTGCCTGAATGCACAATGAATGCGGAGAGCAGCAGCAGAGCAAGAGAACGCAGCAGCAGAGACGCCTGGATCTCGAGCAGGAGGTACGTACACGCGCAGGCGTAGCATATATTCTCTCAAATCTCAGAGTCTCAGTTGATTAGGATCGGAGCTCATCGAAGAAAAACTCTCTGCATCAAACTATTACGGGAGTGTTATCTCCAAGCTGGGTCAAGTTCGTCAGGAGTGTGTTAATTGGCTGCAAGCAGGTGGGCGATCTGAAGAAGCAGCTGTGGAACGAGCAGGCGGTGCATCAAATCCTGGAGCGCGCGCTGCTGCGCCCGGCCTCAAACTCTTCGTCTTCCACCTCCGCTGGATCCATCCCCGCATTCATCCCACCAAAGGTTACATGTTCTTCTTGCTAGCTGCTCCCTCTCCCACGTGCAGCTCCCATGAACTCCACCTCCTGTTCTTAACCTACATGCAGGCCAAGCAGCTGCTGGCCGAGCTAGTGCTGGTGGAGGAGGAGATCGCGCGGTTGGAGACCCAGATCGTCAACATGAAACTACAGCAGCACAAGATATCAAGCTCGCACCATGCAGCACGCAATGTCAATGGTGGAGGTGGTGGTGGTGCTGACGATGCCAACATCAAGTCCATGTTCTTCATCAGCCAGGCCATCAACGCCGACTTCCTGGACCGCCATCTCAGCATCAGCACCACCACCAAAGCAGCAGCTTCCAGCAGCCCAAAGCTGGCCTTGCCGCCCAGGAGCTCCATCGAGAAGAAGCAGCACGCCGCTGCCAGGGTGGACGAGCACAAGAAGAAGACCCTCGTGCAGCCCAACAAGCTGTCGGAGAGGATCGTCAAGTGCCTCGTCTGCATCTTCATCCGCCTGCTCAGATCGTCGCGTCAGGCGGAGCTGGAGAAGCCGGCCACCAACTACCTGCAGGCCGGATCAGGAGTGAGCAGCTTCAGAGCCGACACCACTGGGCTCACCAAGGAGGCCAAGCAGCAGGAGCACTTGTACAGCAGCAGCAGCAGCAGCAGGTCAGGGCAGCAGGACCACTACGGCATCTTCGCCATCCAGGATTCCATCGTCAGAGACATCGGCCCCTACAAGAATCTCGTCAGGTTCACTTCATCTTCCTTTGACCTTAGAGGATTCTCCACCTCTCCCCTGCTCACCAAGCTCAGGTACCCCAACTATCTTATCATATACGAAGTAATGCTTAGTGTTCGTATCATGCACCCACTAATGAACTGGTGATCGATCGACAGGGGCTTGCTCGAGGCCCTGCAGCATGTGGATTTGAGGTTTCTCACTCACCACCAGAAGCTTGCCTTCTGGCTCAACATATACAACACCTGCATCATGCATGTAAAGCTTAGCACTGCTGCAATTTTTTCGTCTACTTACTCGGAGCATGTAGTAATTGATGAGAATCGACTGCTGCGTGTTCGATTATATTTCAGGGGATTCTGCAGAACGGTTTGCCCTCAAACTCTGAGAAGTTACTTGCACTGAAGAACAAGGTATATATGATAGATTAGTTTTCAGTGTGTTGCAAAATAGTTTTTCATCTCAAATACTGTCTAGTAGTCTGAAGAAGACAGAAAACGGTAACTGACACCTAGGATCATCTATCTGTACATCTCAATTTGCAGGCCACGCTCAATGTTTCAGGGCAAAAGTTGAACGCTTTGGTGATAGAAAATTTCATCCTGAGACAGCCATCCGGTGTGAAAGAAGTGAGCATACCCGGATGATTTCAATCAATTAATTGCATGGTGTATAAATGTGTGTGTGTGTGTGATTAATTAATTAATACTAATGCAGGAATTCTGGAAATACGAAGTGGACGTGGAAGAGCAGCAAGTGAGGGGTCGCTATGGGCTCAGCAACTCAGAACCCAACATTCTGTTTGCACTGTGCTGTGGCATCAGATCGTCTCCAGCAGTAAGCAATAAATTTCTGAACACGAGTAGTTAATCGATGCAGCATTGCAGTGGCAGATTAACTAACAGTAAGCGTGTAATTAATGGCTGCAGCTGCGAATATACAAGGCGGATCGCGTGGTGATGGATCTGGAGAAGGCGAAGCTGGAGTACCTGCAGGCATCGCTGGTGGTGACGAGCAGGAGGAGGCTGATGATCCCGAGCCTGATGCACTGCAACATGCACGACATGGCGAAGGACACGGAGTCCCTGGTCCGGTGGATATGCGAGCAGCTGCCCACGTCGTGGTCGCTGAGAAAATCCATGGTGGACTGCCTCAGCCTGAGGGGGCAGAGCCATCTCAAGATCCAAGACATCGTCCATGTCATTCCATACGACTACGAGTTTCAGTACCTGCTGCTCCCAATGTGATGTGGATTTCAGTTCTTTTTTGCTGCTACCGGTGTATACTCCATGATGTCACTACAGTACAGTTTGCGGTGAAAATTAATTATTAATGATATGTTAAATATTGAGAGAAATGGACGATGCTCTTTGTTAAACCCTGCTATCAAGCGTAGTGCAAGAGCTCCGTAGGTAAGAACAAAATAAGCAATCACAATCACATAGACAAAATGTGTAGGAAAAACACTGTCTACAAGGTGTAGTCCAAAGGCTTCTTAAGTGAGAACAAAATAAGCAATCACATAAACACAATGTGTAGAAAAAACTGTGCCTTTTATTTCTGATGTAGGTTTACGATAAGAAGGAAGCCCCTTAGTTTATAGGCAAAACCCTAAAAAATGACCCAAAAATAATAATATAATGTAGAAGAAAAATAAGATCAAGATATGATCACTCAGTGCCATGTATTCTCGAGTTTCATGCGTATCATCGGTTTCATGTATGTCTTGAGTTTTCTAACACCCTCTACTGAGTCAAATGGCATGTTTGTTTCAGCTAAATATTTTTAGTAGCTAGCTAGTCTGAATATCGAGCTGGCTAATCTGAGTAGCTAGATAATCTAAGTACGTAGTTGGTGAGAATCTAGAAAGGCTTCTAGAATCAATGGCTGCTAATTCTTAATTTTTGGATTTTAGTTTATTTCTAGAATTTGTGACTATCGATTCTTATAATCTAGATTCAAAATCTTAACCGTTTATTGGTTTATTTTGGTTTCAGATTCTAGAATGCAGTTTCTACTGTCTGAAACAAACCGGCTCAAAATCAAGATGCATCTCTGAGAGTATTGGGCTTGCGGGCCTAACTAATACTAATACTGCTTAAAGCTGGCCCAATGGCAACACCAACACGGCAACAGCGACGCCAGCGCCCCCATCCTCTTCCCCAGGGCGATCCCAATTCCCCGGCAAGGCGGCAACCACCATGCGCCGCGGCCATGGCGGCGCGACACTCCGCAACCCTTGCCTCACCATGCACCAGCCTTGGGCCTCGCTGCTCGTCCACGGCATCAAGCGCGTCGAGGGCCGCTCGTGGCCATCGCCCGTCTCAGGCCGCTGCCGCCTCTGGATCCACGCCGCTTCCAAGGTCCCCGACCCCGACACCATCAGGGCCATGGAGGACTTCTACAGGGAGATTTACGCCGTCGACGGAATCACCCAAATCACCTTCCCCCAACACTACCCTGTCTCACGCCTGCTCGGTCGCCTACTCGCCTTCTCGCTTTCTTTCCTTCTTCTTTCTTTCCTTGGATTGCAATAGAAATATCGGATCAGGATTACTACCATTTACTGAAGTAGTAGTATGTCCAACTGCAACAGGATGTGTTGAGGTCGTAGGCTGTGTCACCTCTCAAGAACTTGCTTCCTGGGAACATGTGCCCCAATCTGTACGGAATTCGATAGCAGTATTTCGATGACCCTTTCTCTCCCTCTACCTGCATTGCATAGCTTATAGCCGCTTTTTTCTGCAGGTCAGGCTCGAAGCATTGACTGACTTCTGCTGGCTTTGTGAAAACCCGCAGGTCAAATCTCAGCTTCCTTCCTTCTCTTTACTGCCGCGCTTCAAATCTCACTGGCTGCATCAAAGATTGTTTTTTTCCTGTTCTTTCCGCTGCAGAAGCTGGTCGTTCCATTCGAGATGCGTGGTTACCAGGGCGTGTACAATTTAGAAAGAAGGGTGGGTTCTCTTCTCTTATGCTTAAAAACATGATTTTGTCCTTGCAATTACTGTCACATTAACATGTTGAGCTTCTCTGTGTCATGTCACAGATCTACGAGGGAGCAGTCAGGGGTCTTTCACCTGTTCAAGGTCCACTGCCCGTCAAGTTCCCGCTCCCAGACCCCAGCAATACCCTCTCTTTGAAGCCAGGGGCTCTTAAATTTGACCCCTCAAAGTCTAGTTCTGCACTAGAG
Organism: Zizania latifolia; assembly: GCA_000418225.1. Classification (NCBI taxonomy): domain Eukaryota; kingdom Viridiplantae; phylum Streptophyta; class Magnoliopsida; order Poales; family Poaceae; genus Zizania; species Zizania latifolia. Next base: position 276,043 of record KE372597.1, on the reverse strand, counting down.
AAAACTAAATCTCCCAGTGTCACTGCTGCAATAGCGGGAGCTCGAGCTGCCGCAACTCAGTATTCACGCAAGGATCATAATGTTGCTACTAGTTCTCCAACACAGGGATACAGGCAAAACCGTGCAGATGGCAGTCCAGGGAATGAGACTCCGCCATCCATTGTCCAGAACAGACCTCCCTATCTGCAAGACCAGAGCATCGGCCACAATACCCCATCCTTTTTGCACAACCAGAATCTACCATCTGTTGTACACAACAACATACCCAATTTAAAAAATCAGATTCTGCCATCCAGTGTCCACACCAGTCACCCCAATTCGCAAAACCAACGTCTGCCCTTCACTTTCCAGGAAACTCCGACCCATTTGCGGAACCAGAATCTGCCGGCCAATGCCCTCAACAGGGGATCGCTTTCGCAAAATCAAAGTCCATCGTCTGTAGTTCAGCATGGTCCGTCCTATTTGCAAAACCAGAATTCCGAGCCTCGGAGAAGTCCCAGACTACAAAATGGAGCTCCCAGTAGGGTGAGTGCTCAATATTGCAATCCTTCTCTGGAATGACCAGTTATTCTGGTGTGGCAAAACAATGCATATCCATGCTGCAATATTAATCGTCACTGGTTAGATAACTGCTAACCTATTCTTTTTTGGAAGAATTATCCTGAAGTTTTAGCTGGCTAAATTCTGGGTAAATTTTAGTTAAGTTAGCTGAGAAACATTTATATTGAAGTTTCTTGTGCAATCATATTAAGATGAAATCGCATAGACTTGGTTTTTGATTGGCGCATAACTGTGCAAACTAACATGTGCCTCCTTAGCTTGTTGCAGTGGCACTGAGGGGGTTGAAGCAATCAGGTGTCAGTGAGAGAGGAGCGCAATCAGTTCCCAAAAGCTGACCTGGGTAACTGGTGAGTTCAAGCGTACGTTCATTAGATCTGGTGCCACATTCGGCTTGGCCTGAGTAGCGTTTCTTGTACATTTCTGATTGATGATAGTGTGATCGTATTTGCACTGGCGTTGCAACCGCAGGCTATGTATCTCATGTACAGATAAATAATGCATGTCATCGTCCAGTCTGGGGAGCTGAACTTTCTTTTTCTCGCGTCAGCTTGATTGCTGCTGATGCCTAAAACAAGTCTACCTGGATTTGAGACGAGACAGTTACCTTCCTTTGTCCATGTTAGACTGTTGGTGTGTGTGTGTGTATATAATAAATACAAAGAGTTGGTTGTGCTATCACAAGACGAAAGATTAGTGAAGCAAGCAACCAAAGGGGGACTTCCATTTTGGCAAGTATAAAACATGCATCTCCGAGAGACTGCCACGAATTTGCTGGTGACACTGAGACTCCTTCCAGGAAGCATCATATTTGTCAGCTACAACGTACAAGTATGCAGAAAAGAAGCAGATCCTAGGAATGAATGAATGAGTGGATTGATACAATGAAGGTAAATGGAACCTTGATTCTCTTCTCTCTGGACTCTGGAGGAGAAGAGGCAAAAGGTGGTGAAGTGGAGGGCCCAGCACATCTCAGGGACAGCTCCAAGAAAGCAGCAGGTTCGTTGCATTGCATTTGCATGGCCGTCCTCAGCTATAGTGTCGCTCTGCACTGTTGTAGTGGCGTTCTTACAGATCTCGCACGTTTGGAATTGACGGATATACTACTGCCCTGCTCCTGTACTTGATTATGCACCAGCTAACATTCTACGTTTAAAACTGTATAAATTATAGAAAACTTGTTGACTTTATTTTAGAACCGAGCTGGCAGTACCTTTCAACGCATCTTCCTTCACTACGCTTTGCAACTAGGGGCAGGACAAACTGTCCCAGATTGTAGTGTGAGTATATATATGCAGTGTGCACGTGTTGAATTGGATGCTTCTTAGAAGTTAACTGCAGCAACAGCAAGCGAGCACATTGATCCGAGTTGTTGGCCTCCCTCAAATGGATGGATGCTCTTCGTTTGGCCGTCGTCCAAGGCTGCCACCACGAAATTAATTAACCAGTCAGTCAATTATTAATAACACAAAATCAATTAATCAGTCAGTCAATTATTAATAACCAGAGTTTTTTTTAAATTCGGTCACGTGACACTGAGAAGAAGCAGCCGATGGTTTTTTTTGCACGGCGACCTTAGGCTTATCTGTCTATATATCAAGATGGTGACAGCGAGCATGCTGCTGCTGCTGCTGCTGCCCTAATTAAAATTAACGGCAGTGACTATCTATTTCTCACGTGTGCTCTTTGAAGTCGAGCTGCCGGTTTCATCGTCCTAGAGAAGAGAAGAGTCTCAATCTTGGGTTTCGTAGTTGGCAGGAAGCTAGATAGCTTGATTGTTAATTCGATTCAAAGGCTACAAGACTTTTTTTTTTTTGGGCCAAACCAAAACCAAGAAGAGTTCAACAAGTAGTTGGCCACTCGATCGATCTACTCTGCTTATTAATCGCTAGGAGTCATCAGATTGTGCCCACTCTGTATTTTTGCTCAAGCTAATAATCACCTTTTTATTATGCATCTTCAAAATCAAGGCCGGCTAGCCATGGAAGTTTCTTGCTAATGATGCATGCAAACCACCGTGTATGCCTGCAAGCCATACAAGCAACCTGGTTCATTGCACCACATGTATTCTAAACAATTGATATATTGCGATTGATTTAAATCTGAAATAAATCTAAAGTTAGAAAATATAGTTGTTTCGATCTAAAAAATTGAGAACTTATTCGTATTTGTTTTAGCTTCAGCTTTACCGAGACAAGGATTTATGAAATAGAGCATGCCAAATAATTCCTAAGTGGCTAAGTGAATATGATAAGATATATTATAGTAGTACAACAAATCACCACTACAAATTATAGTTATATTTATATATCACTAAATCATATATAGTACGCCAAGGCAAAAGGGCAAAAGGAGAGTAAAAGCCTAAAAGGTATTTGGTTTTCTTTTTTGTTACTTTGTGGTCAATCCAATCCAATCGCATGTACATGTAGCCAATGTAGGGTAGTGTATTAGGCCACTATTTGGATTGCTTTACTTCGAGTGATTGACGCACGTGGGCGAGCAACATACATACACATACATATACAGATTCCTGGGCTTTGGACCAGGTCAACACCTGCGTCCCACGTCAGCGCCGTCCATCTCCCAAACCAACGGCCCTGATAAACGAGTTCAAACACAGCGCCATTTCCCGCTTTGATTCCTCCTCCACCTTTCTTTTTAATTGCCGTGTCCAAATCAAAATTCTTCCAAAAACCTCTTATGATTCAAACCAACCGGAGTATATTTACAAAGGAGAAGAAGAAAATCGAGAGGAAAGAAAACAACCTGCAAATGAAAACGAAGGTGAAAAATTAGAAATCGATTTCCCTAGCTTGTTGTAGTGGTGTACTCTACTATAGTTTGTTCCCGAAAAGTCAAAGGCCAGCCCTCGGCGAGGCCGCCGTCTTGTTCACGTTGCATGGAATGGAATGGAGCGGAGGAATTCAGATCAGATGGAGTGGTGGCTCATGCTGCTGCCCTCGTCGGTGGCGCCAAGAAGCTCCTCGAGGTAGTCCGCTCCCAGATCCTCCAGCTCCATCACCCCTTCTGGCTGCCGGCCGCTCCGCGCGCCAGCCTTTCGGGTCACCGGACGCCGCCGCATGGAATGCCGACGCTTGAGCGCCACCACCGGCGACGCCCCGTCCTGCGTGCCGGACACGTCGACGCCTTCCAGAGACCGCCGCACCTGCTCGACGGGGAAGTTGAGCACGGCGGCCGCACCCCGCATGGCGAAGGCTGCCTGGTCGTAGGCCAGGGCCGCCGCCTCCGCGCTGTCGAACGTGCCCAGCCACACGCGCACGCCGTTGCGCGTCGAGTCCCGGATCTCGGCGGCGTACTTGCCCCAAGGCCGCTTGCGAACCCCGCGGAACGCCTGCTGCTGCTGCTGCTGCTGCTGCTGCTGCGGTTTCACTGGCGACGGCTGCGGCGACGAGGGGTCCTGGGCGATCACGTCAAGCAGGAGCATCTCGTCGGTGTCGTTGGCGTCGAAGGGGAGAAGAGGCCGGGCCGGCGACGGCGAGTCGAGGGGCGCGAGGCGGCGGCAGTGGTTGGTGGTCATGGTGGCTCGGCGGCCTTCGAGGAAGTTGATGAGGCCGGCGGTGAGGCGCGCTCCGTCACGGCGGTGGGGCGTCATGCACGGCACTAGCTAGTCTTCTTCTAGTGACATAGCGATGCCGATGCGCGCCTTTTATACTGCACCCAAAGAGAAAAACAGGGGATCCGGCTGCTCTGTTTTTCTCTAGATTGCATTTGCTGTCTACTCCCCCTGCCTTCCCTTTCATCCTTTTTCTTCCTTTCCAAAGCTACACTATATGCCACGCCTATCTCAAAGCCGTTACATATATATTTGGTACAGCTTTAATTTTAGTATTTATGTTGACTCTAGATTTTGTATATTAAAATAAAATAGTTTAAACTTTTATTTTTAGTCTAAAATAAAACCAAATATCTAAACGAAATATTCTTAATTCAACAACCTAAGGTCTAAGGTCTATTTGTTTTAGTTAGAGATTTTTAGTAGTTAGTTGGTCTGAGTATCTAGCTGGTAGAAATATAAAGAAGTTAGTGTTTTCTAATTTTTAGATTCTAATTTATTTTTAGATTCTGTAGCTATTGTTTTTTACAATCTGAATCTAAAATCTATATCATTTGTTTCATATTCTGATTCTATAAGTAGCTGTAGACGTAGAAACTGAGACAATGAATCTCAAACATACGAAGGAATGAGATCCTTCGGCGCCCTCTCTGCAATTATTTCTGATACGATGTACTCCGAGTATACTGTAACTTTTACTATCCATCAGAATCAAATACTATTGACTAAAAATATAAGTAGATTTATCTTGAAAAATTCTTTTGTATAATTATATTCTTAACAATATTTATAAATATGTAGCTATAAATAGTAACATAGAATGTGACAGATTGTGTCGATGTCCAAAAGAATATTTTTTAACAACCGAGACAATAACATGTTTTTGTTGATTATCTGTCTAGCTGATTACTATTCGTAGAACTTGTACTAACTAATTTTATTCTCTACCCCATCCATTAACAAATATAATATCTATACTCATTTGACACAATTTTTAATATTGGAATTTGATCACTAACTTATTTTTAAAAAATCCATAGAAACTACGAAATAAAAATCATACGAAAGTATTAACTATGATTGTAATTCATAACATTAAACTTAATTATTAGTCCAATATAGGAGGAACTTTTTTATCCAACTGAATTTGTCTTGTATACAATTCGCTGGCAGCATGCAGGCGTAGGCTAGCAGATCCATTGCACCTGCATTTCGGGACGACACACACTACACACAACGCAACCAAGATCTTTCTAGGCATCTACTGGAAGTGTATTTCAATACATATAAGCGAGTCTGAAACGTGCCAAATTAATGTTTAGAAGCATCAGCTGATAAATGGATAAACTGTTGGTGTTGCTTCACAAACTAATAGACCATGCAAATTAATCAGCAGCGTGCATACTACTAAGACCAACTTGCCAATAAAAGCTAGTAGCAATTTATATTTGTATACTTTATAGTGGTGGATTACAGTTAGCCAGCTGAAACCAAGCAGGCAGAAGGAAGCCGCCGGCCGCCGCCTGCAAATATTTAATTAACGACGACGGCAGCAACTCAAGATAATGTAATAACGGAGTTAGTGTTAAGGGCATTCTCAAGTCCTATAGATTTTACTACAATGTTTATGATGCATAGTATTTATTACTGGGCTTAAAATAAATATCCTCTCTCTCCTCTCATATTTCATAATTGGTCACTTTTGTCTTAGCCATTGTGTCTAGGATGTTAATGATACCTAGTTACCTATAGGTATAAACTCTATTAGAATTAGATATGTTCATAATTTTATACCTGCAAATATAAAATTGGGTCGTACTTTATACTCGACGGATAAGTGAGTATATATATGAGTATTAACTACTCATATCTGCTTCGTCTGTTTACCCGTTAGCCATTATTATATAAGTCAATTCTAAACCTAGCCATTCTCCTCTCCTCCTCCATAACCTAGTTGTCACCGTCCTCGGCTTCCTCGTCACCTACTCTCATGCCTCCTTGTCGGTCCCCAAACCCCCTCCTGTCGGTCCCCATCATCTCCTCGCCTCCCAACAACTAGTCCTCTACATCTCTGTAGGGGATAGCCC
>KE372597.1:245134-256190 GCA_000418225.1 Zizania latifolia | reverse complement strand
CACCCGTCAACAATCTCCCAATAGAATAGTCCCCGCGCCCCCTCCTCGTCACCTCCCTGCTTCCCCACACCTAGCTCTCACGCGCCTCCCCTCGTCGTCTCCGTGACTTCCCCCAACTGATCCTATTGGCCCTTAATTGCCATTGCTGACACCTCAACACGGCCATCCCCACGTGTCTTTGAGTTGGGCCCTACGCCCCCATTGAACCATGCCCGCCTCCTCGAACCCGTCGCTATTATCGCCTTCCTACTTTCCTACAGTTGGCCCCTATGTGTCTTCTATAATCTGACGGGTAAATGGATATATCCATGGATATATGGTGCCCACGAGCGGATGACGGTTATAGGCATAGGTACATGTATAAAAATATTTTATGGGTACATGTATAGGTATGTGCTACTCGTGTCCGTGATGTCTGAGGAGGCAAAATTTATTAATAACTATTTATTTTTATAAATCTAATAGTTACGATTAAAAAATCGATATCTTATTTTCTAGGAGATAATAGATCACTGTGAACTAATGGCCGCGTTTAAAAGAAGTCAAGTCTTACCTTTTAGAAGATAATATGTCATCTTTTTTCTCATCAATGACTAAAATTAATTCGATCCGTTAGAGATGTGCTATAAAAGAGTTGTTGGAGATGTACCATAAAAGAGGCTTTAGAAAAACTATGATTTACTCCTATTTTGTTTCTAGAAGTTGAAATTTTATTTGGTTTCCCTGTTGCTTAGACGGGTACAGGTGGGGGAATTAAACCATATCTCATCTCCCAGTTGTTAGCTCTTTCAGTTGATTGGTACTTGTCCATTTAGCGACAGATACATTGCCCCACGTGTGCCAATTATCCAGATGTCTACATTAGCTGAATGCATTGTTTCCACCATCTTCTATGTGTAGTACTACTTAACTAGGGATTAACACTAGCTATCTGGAAGACGAATTGAGGTTATCATACATTGCCCCATCTACGTATAATGTCTTTTAATCTTAAATATATATATTAAGAAGATGTATAAAAGATCATAATATCTTTTTGGGTTAGGTGATTGTAAGCTCGAAAGTAGTTAGGTAAAGTAATAGATAATAAAGTCTCAGAACAATATATGATACTTTATAGGTAAAAATTATTTTTTATAAGTACTAAATTATTACATTTATGTTAATTTTTAAATTCTGAAATATACTGTATTTTGGAATGAATGGATTAATATACATGTGTGCCTTGGGCACGTTGAGCTGAATAGCTGATTAATTATTTACTGGAGCAGTGCAAAGAGTAATTAAGTAGTGATAATCGAGCGAGGTGCATTCCCACTCAGTCATCAGTTAGCTGAGTTGGTTAGGCAGTCCAGCGTGCTTTAATTTGATCCAGTTCAGGGCTAGTTTTTGGTCAACCATCAGGTCAGTCTTCAGGCTTGACCGTTGTTGCGTTGGGCCGATCCTGCCAAGACTGCTAGCTCTTTGCTTTCTTAAAAGGTGCCTAATTGAGAGCAACTGATCGATATATATAATAGGTGCATTGTGTTTTTGTCTTTGTATAAGGATTAAGGACAAGGACAAAAAAGCTTGGTAATTTATCGTAGTATACACGATTTATGGATATGTACTAACAGATAAGTGCACTAGTATGACATATATGGTGACAAGAACACTAGTCCCTGTACCTGTAGGTGTGTCCATCTATTGCTCCGTTGCTTAGACGGATCTAGTATTTTAGATCAATAATATCATTACAAACTTATTAATTACTGACCATGATTTTTAAGTAAGATATTAAAATCATAATGTAGAATAAATTACTATCAACAATACTAAATTAAAAATTATACTTAGATCAATAGATAAGATAATGTTGTCATGTGACAACAATATCAATACACAAGATCTGCCCTTGTCTCTCTCTTGCTTAACAGCCTTAAAACACATATACACACGCATTATGGTATAATGGAATAGAGTGTCTTTAGATAGGAGCACATTTTATGATGTACTGCTACCTCTATTCTAAAATATAGTAACTTTTGTTTAGACACATGTATTAAGGAGATGTATAAAAAGACTATAATATCATTATCAGAGTAGGTAAGAGGGTAAGCGTGTGACCAGAAGTGATTGGGTGGAGTAATGAATAATAAATTCAAAAGATATATAGTATAAATACTTTATACGTAAAAATAACAGTTACCTATAATAACATTTTATAAGTACTATGTTATCATATTTAAGATAAATTTTAAAATATAAAAAACGTTATATTTTATGATGGATGCAGTAGTAAGTTGTTAGCTTTAATTTCTGCCACACCTCTCAAAAGAGCAGTTGGTTGTAATATTATACCATCACAAAGCTCCATCCAATATTTTGTAAACAAGATAGCTTCTAGGAGCCTACTTTAAATGAGGAGCCTATCATTCATGAAAGTAATAATAAAAATAATAATTTTTATATAAGGAATTAAGCTTGAGTGGGATAAAGTGGCTGGGATCGGTGGTACGCAAGACTTCTGTTTTGGTGGAGAGGATTTAAAGCAACCAAACCCTGCACGTGGTAATTCGGCCGCAAGTCAAAGTTCAACTCCAACTTGGACCTCTTCCAGTCGCGCCGCCCGCTCTACTGCTACCGGCAGACGGCGCCGGCGGAGCTGCCGCCGGAGGCGCTGGGGCTCCCCGCCGGCGTGTAACGGCCGAGTTTTTAAAATTACCATGTGAAACAATTTTACAAATTATTGTTTTGAACAGACAAGTGCTTAAAAATCGTCACAATTTAAAAAATCCTGTAAACAGATCCAATTCAGGGCGGAGAAATTCCTCGTGCTTCAAAATAATTTAGGGGGGATTTTCTAGAATTTTTAGTACCTTTTCAACTAGTATAGTAAAAATAATATCATTCCGTAATTATTTTTAAATCGGAAATCCTCTCCTTTTCTCCTTTCCCCCTCCCGGTGGGATTCGGCCCAGCCTGTTTTCTCTTCGATTTCTCACACGTGCGCCACGGTGCTCGGTCCAACTCGGCCCAGTTGGCCGCGTCGGCCTCGCACGAGAGCAAGAGACGCTGACAGGTGGACCCCACCTGTCAGTATCGTCTCCTACATCTCGCCTGCGCCGACCGCTCGAGCTCCGTCACCGTGGCACCCATCCCTCCTGGAATCCGCGGATGTGTCGCCTCGCCCGTTCGCCCCTGCAAAACTAGAAAAAAGCACTTGGAACACAATCAAGTAGGCACAGGTGTACAAACATATCGCCTCAGACAACGCACCTTCAGAATTTGTTGCTGCACTGACCTCCCATCAGCTTGAGCTTTACTGCCCATAAAAGCAAAGATACTGGCATACTGCATAAGCATTTTAGTGCTTTGTCTTGCCAGCTCCACTCTCTCCACTTACTAATATTGCTTGGCTAAAACGATCATTGATCATAAGTCTGACAGAAGAATCAAAAGGCGCTCCACTATGATCCATATGTGACATGTTTAGATACCATCATGCCAGGAAAACACACCTATATGAATGGTCAGCAATAACAAATATATGGGGACCCAGCTCACCGAAATGGATTCGAAATGGATTCACAGATATTAAGATATTCCCAATATAAGTCTGAAAAAAAACCTAGCTTTTTCCGAGGTGTTTTGTGTTGGGTGCTTAGTGCAGGAGGTTTCTCCGGTATGTTTTCATTTTCTCATATGTGAACTTCTCTGTAAAGCTGGTTGTCGGTGAATTATCGAGCAATCCATTTAAGAGGGTACCCGAGGTGGTAATTAGATGTGTGTAGGAGAAGCGCAGCGCCTTCGAATCCGATAGTCGACTCTAGAACACAAGAGCTAAGATTTGTACCGGTTCAGATCTTTCAGAGAATAATAATCCTACGTCCAGTGTTTTGGTGTTTAATATGGTGATGGAGCTTACAATACGACGCAATCAAGCTATGGTGGCTTGAAGCATCGAGAGCAAGAAAAATATGATGATGCTAGATAACTAGATTGGATGTATAGATGTCTTTGGAGGTGCTTTACCTCCTTTATATACTTAGATGGTGAGCCTAACAACTCAGGACTCTATCCCAAGTCAATATAGGATTGCCTACCGAACTCGGATGCTAAGGCAGTGTTTGGTTGGGTGTATCAACCCATACATGTACCACTTTGTCCTGGATCCAACACAGCAAACGTGTTTGGTTGGGTGTATTGAATGGTTTCGTTCAATATGATATGATACAAATTCTAAGAATATTCTCTTCTCATACTATATGGCGTGGTGCGGGCAAAATCACCGGACGAATCCGTCCAAGCGCGCGCGGCCACGCGGGCAGCTTCCTTTCACCGCTCCATCCCCCATGCTGTTTTTCACCGCCCAGCTGCGCAAGCTCTCTCTCCTATTCATCTTCTCTCTCCTAGCGGCCGGTGCCTGCCCACACCATCGCGCCCTCTCCCTATCGGTGGTGCTAGGCGTCGGCCCACCCTCTCCAGCGCGCCCTCCCCTGGCAACGGTGCTCGTTGGTCGCCCTCTCCAACGTGCCAGATCTAGTGACGGCGCCTGCTGGCCCTCTCTGGCAATAGGACCTCCCCTTCACGCGCACAGTGAAAGCTGCACCTCGATTCCTTTGATTGGTTGCCAAGGCCGATCGCCTCCTCGCCCCTCTCCTCCTCCTCTTCCTCCTTCCCGCGCCGTCGTCGGCACACGCATCGCAGCGCGCAGAGGCGGGTCTCGGCCGGTGCCCGGGGCTAGAGGAGATGCTGCCGCTGTTCATCGCCACGCTCCGGTCGGCCTGCCGCGCCTCGACGGAGGGGTTCTCGGCCTAGGAGGTGCATGCTGCGTGTCTCCGAGATTTTCCGCCCCTAGGTTGTTTGGGCGTTGCTGCTAGGCCACAAGATTTGATCTTTTTTGGGGTAATCGGGCGACTCTCTCGTGTGGCTCCTTTTGGATCTTTCTTGAATCTTGAATGGCCTCATTCAATTCATGGCAGAGAGCTTTTCTGATTTTAACGCTATGAACCTATTCTTATATTACCTCTGTGATGAGCATGAAGATGTTGAGGCATTGAAGAGTGCTCACAAGCTATGGAAAATCATGCAGTTCAAATAGATCCGATGAGGCTACAAAATTGCTTCCAAAGTTTAGATGGATAGTTTGTTCTCATCATATTTGAGTTTTTAAATTGCAATGTTCTCTGAAATGCATGAGGCGAAGTTTTGAAATATGAAACTACAAAACTCTTATTATCGTAAGCTATTGTTCTCAGGCTATAGTATCAATATGATTTATGGTGGTTTATGTACATCTCATGTATTTTTATATTGATGTTAGCTAATTTTGAGATCTCAGAATATGATATGTGGTATTCTGGTTCTGAGAAAGTTGATTTTGAGATCTTTTCGTATTAACGTTAAATGATTTTGAGAGTGGGGAACATGTATTCTAAAAAAAACTGAACATTGAGTGGTTAGAATTAAACCAGTAATGAACAATAATTAAAGAACCAGTTAAACTCAGTGTTTTATGCCGCACTTATTGTGTTTTATACTTTCTAATCTAATTCCTGTTAGGAGGAGGTAAAATTACCACCTATTAGGAGGAGGTGACTATACTCCATCCTATTCAACTAACTAAATATTAACTTGTATCATCTCGTATCATTTCATACAAACAACCAAACAAAATCATGTACCATCTCATACAAATAACCAAACACTCTATCGTACTATCCCATCCAGGATCATCCTATTCAGGTGAACCATCCTATACAGGTTTAACTTGATATAAGTAACCAAACGCTACCTAAATCTCTAATTATAAAGATTTTGGCATAAACATATCTCTTTATGCTATATCTTAAGTTCAACTATCCGATAAGAACTCAACTTTTCTTATCGAAGTTGAACCCCCCTTCATGGGCTATACCGGATGGTCAGTGCTGGGCTCGACCTGCCCTTGGTCCGGACTGATAAGCCCAATTGTAGGGTACCCGGGGGTCACATCTCGACACTGGTGTCCCAGCAAGTTATATTTCAGCTTTCAATAAAAACTAGACAACATGTCTTTTCCTAAAAAAAATAAGTCTAAAAAACAGTTAAATGTTGTAGGGAACTACAAGAACATGAATATAGTCACGAAAAAAGGGGAGGAAATTGCTTCTTTGAAACTAAGTTTATTGGTTTATGCACATTTGGTCCAAAGTTGATATGTAAAAAGCCACAAAGTCAGTTGGTTACTCTCTCATACAAACCACAACACACACGAAACACCAATTTTGCCCCCATTTTCTTCCTTTCTTCGTCTTCTTGCTCTGTCAACCCATCTCGCCTCCAACTCCGGCCGTTGCCACTCCCAGCTCCGCCTCTAGCACGAGTCGACTTTGGCCGCCGTCGCTGTGGCGTTTGAGAACTCCGCCGTTGACCTAGCGCACCGTCTCTGCCACCGACCTCATGCGCCTCCATCCAGCAAGGCTTCTAGTCGTGCCACCCGCTGGCTGCTAGGATCCGCGTCGAGCATCCTCCCCTCAACCTTAACACAGTAATACTAGGCCCTCTTTTACTGTATCTGTAAGTTGGCATGTAGGTATCCCGACTTATTCGGAAAAAGAAAATTCTATGCCGGGGTCTCACCCTCTCTGAGCACCTCCCCCTGATGCTCTCATGTGGAGGTAGAGAGCATCCGACGGACCAGAGCCCCCGTCGGATCTCATCGCCCAGCCGCCACGTCGTCGCCTCCTCCGTCACCCTGGCCGGCCGCGCCGCAGCCTCCGTCTCCGCCTCCGCCTCCGCCTCGCCCGGCCACACCGTCGCCCTAGCTCGCCGCGCCGCTCCGCTCCAGTCCGTTGAATGCTCTCCACCTGCACGTGGTGAGCAACCAGAGGAGGTTCTTACGGTGAAGAGGGTGAGGACCCCACACAGAATTTTGTTCCACTCATTCTATAGAGATCGGCTGGAATCTGACTGCCAAACTAGTCATGAGAGTTTGAGACTAAAATTGTCTATGGAAATTATAAAAAGCAAGCATGTGTTTTCCACCGGATAAAACAATAATAAAAGTTAAATATGATGGTATTTTGGAAGACTTAACTTACATATGTTACATTGTGTGTATCTAGACTTGCGTACAAATAAGGCTAGCCTTGTCATATAATGACATTGAAAAAATGTCATCATATAATAATTAGTGTTGAGCTTAGGAGTAATAAGAAAAAGAAAGCAAAGATGGCATTATTGCATGGGATGTAATTATGGAAAAAAACCGTGGAAATCAATTTAAATAAAAGAAATATATGCTCAGTTTAAATAAAAAAGAAAGTAATTTTTGAGAGGAAGAAATTATTTATTGGATATATTTTGCTGCTTCCATCCGTATCTGGTTACTTCCCCTGGGCCCTGGAGGAGGCAGAAAGTTAGCGAAGAATAGAAAGGGGAGGCCCAGTGTCAGCAAACGATGCGTAATGCGTTCGGTTCCGATTCCCATTCCCATAATCCGATTCTAGTTCGATTCCAGGCGAGGCGAAGGGAAGGGAAGGGAAGAAAGGAGGGCTCGCTGTTGGAGTCGTCTCGTCGCCTCGTCGCCTCCGCCGCCGCCTCCGCCTCCTGCCTCCGACCGTCTTCTCCCCCCTCCTCCACCTCCCGCTCCCCCTGCCGCTGTCGTTCTGCGCCTCCTAGATGGCTCGGAGCAACTGGGAGGCAGACAAGATGTGAATTTCCTTCTCCTCCTCCCCCTCTTCCTTGACGAACTGATTCATCGATTTGGTGTGGATGAACTGATGCCCTGATCTGATCCGATGCGTGCGATTCCAGGCTCGATGTGTACATCTACGACTACCTCGTAAAGCGCAACCTCCACAACACCGCCAAGGCCTTCATGACGGAGGGCAAGGTCGCCACCGACCCCGTGGGTACGTATGCTCGCTCGCTTGTTGCTTTGGCCCTTGGCTCGCTTGCGCCCTGCTGAGTCGTCCCCAACCCTAACGCAGCCATCGATGCTCCCGGAGGTTTCCTCTTCGAGTGGTGGTCCATCTTCTGGGACATCTACCATGCAAGATCAAGAGAGAAGCCGCCACAGGCGCCGCCTATAGACGTATCTGCCTCATCCACCCGCACATACCATGCAATCGTCATGCCACAGTGCACCTCTAATGCTCCTGCCTTGCTCTTTTCAGACCAAGACTAGGGAACAGCAGATGAGACTCCAGCTACTGCAGCAGCACAATGCCAACTTGCAGAGAAGAGATGCAAGTCATCCCCAGCTCATTGGCGCTATGGATGCCCTCAACTCTGACGTTTCAGCTGTTCTTGCTTCTAAAATGATGCAAGACCGAATGAGGAACCCCAACCCTGCCAACTCCGACGCTTCGCACCAACTCCTAGACGCAAATAGGATTGCTCTTCTCAAGTCAGCAACTAACCAAACTGGGTAACTTCGAGTAATTTATCCCAGTCCCATCTCAAACATTACTCAGGTTCTGCTTCTCATGGAATTTTCCTGCAATTCAGACAACTAGTTCATGGTAGCTCAGTCAATATGTCAGCCCTCCAGCAGATCCAGTCAAGAAACCAGCAAAAATCTGTAATACATTCCGTCTTCTCAAACTCATTTATCATCAAACTTTCTGGTACCTGCCTACTGCCTCTCACTTCTAACACTTTATCCAACTATTTTCAAGGACATTAAAGGTGATGTTGCGATGTCACAAAGATTAATGCCTACAGATCCTTCCACATTGTATGGATCGGCAATGATGCAACCAAAACCTGGATTAGTTTCCACTGGTGAGTTAATTGTGATGACAGAACTATGGCGGCTCACTCTGTTTCTTGATGAGGAAAACCATGGATTTTATAGAATGGGTTCATGACATTTCCCATAAAATTCTGTTTTTTCCCTAGTATTCTGTCTATTCTCAGACGGAAGACAAGCTTTAGCCCCAAGATTCATACTTGGTTTTTTTTACTGATTTATATGTAGCTAGTTAGCATGTGGGCTTTCGTGTTTGACTAACAGTTCCAGTAAATGATGGAAACATTTTATTATAATTCTTTTACCTCCACTTAGGACTAAATCAAGGTGTTGGCAGTGTACCACTGAAAGGCTGGCCTCTAACAGTGAGTTCTATTTTATCCCTTCACATACTTCCATACCTTTCCTTTCTGCTTGTGCTTGACAAACTTACCTACTTAGTTGTTTGCTGAAGGTCCCAGGTATTGACCAACTCCGGTCAAATTTAGGTGTGCAGAAGCAGTTGATGGCATCCCCAACCCAATTTCAACTTTTGTCTCCACAACAGCCATTAATTGCTCAAGCGCAATCACAGAATGAACTTGTTAGAATGGGTTCTCCTGCTCCATCTGGTTCACCAAAAGTTCGACCAGATGAATCGGATTATATGATGAAGGTCAGTGTGCAATTGGTTCTGCAAAACTTTATTTATGATGTGTCCGAACTCCAAACATAAGTTTGACAATACATTCACCCATTTCCATAATGACCTAAGTTTTGCTATCAAATGAATTATGTTTCAGTTCATATTATTCTACCAGTATGTTCACCTGTTTCAATAAAACACACACATTAGTGGTTCGCTTTCTTTATCTTGTACTGCATCATAATTATTCAGGGATTTGACATTGAATTTTGAATGGAAATCAACATTTTATTTAACGTGGACTCTTATCTTGTTATATATATATATATATAATTTTAAACTGAATGCCAGCTATTTCTAAATTGCATTTTTGTGTGCTCACTTTTTAAAATCCGGACCATTGTTCTCTGGACCAACCACACAACCAGCAGTCTAGATATTTTATTTTTCTCTGACTATTGTGATAATCTATAGGCCTTGGGAGAGACTGTGGAGGCTCCTTTTCACCTTGTTTAATAACATAATATTAATATATTCTATGGATAATTGAACTATTTCATTTTTATTTTGTTTATGTTATAGCACTGTATGCATGTATTCATTGACTGTATGCACTATTTGCAATCCTATTAGCTGAAGATGGCTCAAATGCAGCAGCCCTCAGGTCACCGGCTTATGGAATTGCAGCAGCAGCAGTTGCAACAGGTGGAATGAACTAATTAGTTTGAGATGTTAAAAGGAATATTAAGTTTCTTAACTCTATATAGGCAATACCTGAGTGTTCCAATTGTTATTGATATCCAGAATACTAGAAAACGGAAACCAACTTCTTCTGGCGCAGCTAATAGCACAGGCACAGGAAATACAATTGGCCCTTCTCCACCCTCAACTCCATCCACTCATACTCCTGGTGGTGGGATGCCAGTTGCTAGCAATGTGAACATTGTACAAAATAGTTCATTAATTTGCGGTGCAGATGGAACCAGTGGACTTGCTTCGTCCTCAAACCAGATGGTATGTGCTGTGCTCTTCTGTTGATGTTTTCAGTTTTTGAAAATCACTTGATTGTACTTGAGTAACTTCTGTTAATGACAGGATAATCTGGATAGCTTTGTTGATTTTGATGAAAATGTTGATTCATTTTTGTCAAATGATGATGGAGATGGGCGAGATATATTTGCTGCATTGAAGAAAGGGTCATCGGAGCAGGATTATTTAAAGGGTAAACATTTTAAGAACTTTATTCGTGTCATACATTTGTGCATTGAAAAGTGAAAACAATTAGAAAAGGTTCATTCTTGTGTAGGTCTCTCTTTGACTAAGTTCGGTAATAACCTTACAAGCAACAATAAGGTTGTTTGCTGTCACTTCTCTACAGATGGGAAATTACTGGCTAGTGCTGGCCATGAGAAAAAGGTTGCTTTGTTAAACTCTTTTATATATTATTAGGGGAGTTAATAATTTCTCTCGCAACAACTTACTGTGGCATGCCACATTGTTAACAATATATATTCCATGCAAGATTGCTGTTATTTTCTGTAGTTACAAACTTACAATTCAACTAATAAATATATTTTTGACATTTTCATCACAGTTATCACTGTCAACTCTACTCAAGATTGCGTTTCCAGTAATAACAAAATTTCATTGTTGTCTTTTTACACCCATTACCCCACTTTTATATTCAAATGGATGTTGTAATTTTGTCAAGT
>KE372597.1:217348-245124 GCA_000418225.1 Zizania latifolia | reverse complement strand
TATTTGTCTTGAGAAGAAAGGTAAAGAAGTTTGTATATGAGGGGCATATTTGGTTGTAAGGAAGATTGCATGACGTTGCAGGTCTTCCTCTGGAATATGGACAATCTTAACATGGATACTAAAACAGAAGAACATACAAACTTTATCACAGACATAAGATTCAAACCAAATTCAACTCAGTTGGCTACATCATCTTCTGATGGAACTATTCGACTATGGAATGCAGTTGAAGTATTTTTCTTTTACTCTTTTTATCTATGTATTTTCCTCATTTACTAGTATTTTTCTTACTTTCATATATTTGTTAGGTAAGTTATACCACTTGTTGGTTCATTTCACTTCCTTCTAATGACACATTGACACTGCGTCATAAACTTGTACTTTCTGACCATGGCAAGAAATCAGTGTAAACCTGGATCATCTACTATGCATATTATTAACTTTGGAAAGCTTTCTTTTGCAAGCAAGAAAGTAGGTTGTGCTAGGGATAATTACTGATGGATGTACATTTTTGGGGAAATTCCCATGCAAACCTGTCAATTGGGTGCTGTTGTGGCACTCATCAAATGGGCTGTTGAATCAGATTAAGAAAATTAAGAAGCGATGGCTATCATAACTAACCTTGACCTGCTAGGGGGCTCTTTATTCATGTAGCTGTCACATTTCTCTAGATCTGATCCTTCTAAATCTTAACGATCCACATGAGGGTTAGCTGTTATCACCCAAAGATTTGCGATAGGTGCTTTTCCTTAGATATGTATACAACAGTGTGAAGCATTTGAGGTCCATCAAGCTATTATATCTTAAATGCTGCACATACATGCCTTCTCTTTTGCATATCCCACCTTGAAGATGAAATCTTGTTTCAGTTCTAACAGTGGTACTGTTAGGTTTGAAAGTTGATATCCAATAATTTGGAACAGTACTATTATACGATAACAATTGATAGTTGCTGTGGAACTTCTCGTCATGACATAGATTCCATAGGCTAATCCCTCGCACATATTGAATGCTTGTGCCTGTGACATCACTGTAATTTTGTGCCTTCTGATTTTATCATTTTAATTTATGTTTGTTCCACTTCATGATACTAGTGGTTGAATATGAGGTAGTCAAGTCAATGCTTTGCTGGTATCCTGAGTTTAAACGTGTTCTTGATTTTTCCAGCGAACTGGTGCTTTACAGACATTTCATGGCCATAGTTCCCATGTAACATCAGTAGATTTTCACCCGAATTTGACGGAGGTTCTATGCTCTTGTGATGACAATGGAGATATTCGCTTCTGGAAAATTGGTCAAAGTACTCCTTCACGTATCTCTAGGGTTTGTTCTTAGTGCCTCATCCTCTCAAATTTGTGAACTTGTCATACTTGGACCAATTCAATGATATATACTTCATGTTGTTACAGATGAAACAGGGTGGTACTGGTAAAGTCAGGTTTCAGCCTCACATTGGACAGCTCCTTGCTGTGGCAGCTGGAAGTCTAGTTAACATTATTGATGTTGAAAAGGACACAAGTTTGCATCCACTGCCTAAGGTAATCAAGTACACATGAGAATATGAGATGCTAAATCTTATGCAGCTTTTACAGCACAAGGTAATCAATCATTGTTTTGTTTGGTGAGTAAGGTCCATACCAGCGAGGTAAACTGCATCTGTTGGGATGAAAAGGGTGAATATCTGGCATCTGTAAGTCAGGATACTGTGAAGGTCTGGTCAGTAGCATCAGGCGCATGCATTCATGAGTTAAGATCTCATGGAAATCAGTATCAGTCTTGCATATTCCATCCAAGGTATCCAAAAGTTCTGATAGTTGGTGGTTATCAGGTAAGTCTTTTACATATCTAAGTATCTAACTACATTACAACCTTTCGTGATTGCCAATGTTCTCGTAGGAACACTTTTTACAATGGTCATGGGAGCTCAAAGATTTGCTTTCTTTTTTTTTTTCCTGTTTCTAACATTATTTTCTCTCCTTCCACCAGAATAGGGGGAAATGGTGAGAACACATGATATTTTAGGACACTGATGACCCTTGTCAGGGTTATCTCTTTAAATTTGAGGCCCCTGTGCGAAATACAAAATATGGCCCTAAAATTAGAAAATTCATATAACCAAAATATACTTTCACTTAATGATATAATTAATTTTAATATATGTTATTTTTTACTCTACTTAGAAACATATCAAATATTAATGCTAAAATAGTAAGGTCATACTCAAGCAATAAATTGACATCACGTTCTACCGAAAAGCATCATCCTATTAGTATTTTTTTGAAATCAAATTTTCAATTATATCTTCATATTTAATCTTCTCTCCAAGACATCATTTTAAGTGATGTTGTCACCATAAGTCTTTCTTGTATAACAATAGAATTTCAACAACTTAGTTTAGAAAAGCTCCTTTTGGCAGATGCAACTGTCACGAGAATGGTTAACAAAAATTTATATGCAATAATAACATTAGTAAAATAACCTAGCTGTTTGAAATGCTTCAGAAAAATCGAGAGGATGCATAGATTCCTTAATAAAATTATCAAAGAGAAGCAACCACTCGATCAGATATTACAAAGGAGAAACAATCAACAATTGTATAACTAAATAGGCTGAAGACAAAATTAAGTAATTAATATTAATTAAGATTTGAGGCCCAATTATTTGGGGGCCCTGTGCTAAGGGCCACCCTGCCCCTGCTAATCAACGGGGCTGACTCGTGTATGACTTAACACTGATCCTACGTAGGATAAAGAAAACTCCAGTCTTCCCCCCTCGCCAGGTCACATATAAACATTGTGCCCTGGTGGAATCGATTCTGCCCCCAGAATCAAAAGCAAAAACAAACAATCTGGAAGCGGATTTTCAGAATCAAAATCCATTTCTCTACTAAAATCCACAAGCTGATATGGAGCTGCCTTTGTGGATTCTGAGTGATGATGTTCTAAAACTGTCAGTAAGAGTTTTCTATAAATTGTGCATTTCATCTGTGTCAAAAGCCAAACCCACAGTTAGCTTTTAAGAATCCAGCTTCCGAAAATCACAATCCAGAAGCAGGATTGTGAGAATCAAAAGCAAAAACAAACAGGGTGGGTCACCGGTCTCAATTTCCGTTTTACAAGAGCACACATGTTACATGTCTTCTGACATGCAACCTATATTATTTTTTAGACACATTGCTCTCTTCGTTGATCATATATTGTGTGCGCTAAGACTTTTAAGTTTTAACCGTATGGCCACTGGTTGATCCCCTTTGGTGCCATTTACGTTGACCTGAAACAAAATTTTCTACAGCACAATTTTTGGGAAAATTTTGCTTCCCCCTGATTAGCACAATTGTATACATGTGACATGCAGACGATGGAGCTATGGAGCTTGTCAGATAACCACAGGAACCCAGTCCAGGCGCATGAAGGCCTTATAGCTGCTTTGGCACACTCTGAGTTCACTGGGATGATTGCCTCTGCGAGCCATGACAGATCCGTGAAACTGTGGAAATGAAGGTCGGCTGGGACTGGAGATGGAGAGGAGAACGATACCAGTGCGATGGCGGCCTCAATCCAAACTTGCATAGCCTCCCATATGTCCTTATAGAGTTTTTCCCCTCTGATTCGTTTGCTTCGTTACAGAAGGTAGCCACATATTTTGTTTTACTCTAGACACGTTTAGGGGTGAGGTGTACATGATAATTGCTGGACGGACAATAGGGTATGTGGTGCGTGATGTGTAAAGTAATATAGAGGCAATGGAATTTGAGGCGTGTTAGCAGTTGGGAGATTTCCATCCAAGTGTACATGTGTTTCATCGGTGAGAGCATGCAAAATTGACATCAGATGTCCACCGAGTGTGATGCTGCTGCCTGCTGCGGTGATGGCTCCGGGTCCTTGTGCGGTTCCTCTGTCGTGTCCATAGTGGCGATGCCGACCTGGCCGAGGCAGGCGCTGCTACAGGAGAGGCGGCAGATGATGGCAAAGCCGTGGCAGCCGTCGAGGCACTCGTCGCGGCAGTTGGCCTGCCCCTGCGCCGCCGTCGCCAGCAGCGCCCAGCAGCAGAGCATCACCACGCACACCTGCCGACGCGTCATCTAGATGCTATGTGATGTCTCGCTTGTTTCTCTCTCTCTCTCTCAATAGACTAGAGAGGGAAATGAAAGAAAGAAAGAGAGGGAGCGACCACTAGCAGCTGGCTGCCAATCAATTTATTTATATATGTGCACGCACCAGCTAATTTTGGGAGCTAATTTTGGGATGGACGCATCAACCAACGGCCGAGCTCTAACGAAGGAGGCTCCACCTACACCCTACAGTTTTAAGGAACAAAAAAAAAAGATGGAACTGCAACTGCTAGCTAGTTTGCTTGCCAATCTAATCTAGGCGACTCCCTAATTAGACACGGTTCGCCCGATCCAGAATTTGGAACAAGATAGCCATGATTGTTAGGTGCTGGATATTGCTGATCGTCTGGTGTGTAATTGATGGCCAGATGATGACATGTCACCTTGCGATCGAGGGAGATTAATTACTGATTACTAACAATGCCCTAAATATAAATATAAAGAGTCGATCGAAGATGTCCCACGCGTATGTGTCGTTTCACCAACCAAACCCACCCAATCCAATCAATGGCACTGGCACTGGCAATTGGTATGTGGAGGATTCAGCTTGTCTTCTTAAATGTGCTGAAATGCGTGCATGTACTGTCATGTATGCGGTATGCCAAACCAGTGGCAGGATGCCCGGACATCGTGCTAATTAAAGCGCTGTTTGCTAAGGATTTTCGAGCTGATTTTGGTAGAGATTCGCGGGTCTTTTAAAGAGAATGCTCAAAATCCATACCTAAAGGTAAGAAACTGATTTAATGTTAGAGTTTAGGAGAATTGGTTTTATACATGATGTACACGAGTACATCTTATAATATAACTAATATGATTCATAGTTTATATTATTTATCCATTTCTCTTCATATAGTTTTTAGATCATATAACATATGTATTATATATATTACAACTTAAAAAAATAGAGTATTGCCATTTTAGGCTTGTTAAAAAAAATCAGAAGATATGTATTCAACCAAACGATTTCCAGTTAAATCTAATTTATCATATAATTACTTTTAAAAAGAATTAGAAATTAGAATATGAAGTGTGTCAAACATACCCTAACTTATTAATCCTCTCAATATTATATTTCAACTTTGTTTAGTGTCGATATCCCTCAAGTAAGATGTATATATTGACCGAGTCTGCATGGACATACTTACCTGACTAAAATGACACCCAATCTAACCCAACCCAACTGCCCTTTCTCTCCTCTCCTCTCCTCTCCTCTCCATCTCATCAAACACAAGCAACCACCTCATCATCATTACAAAACAAGATTATTGCTACACCATCAAATATTTGATAACACAAGGCATTTGCGGGTTAACATTTGTATTAGGCGTCAGTGCATCGATGACTAGGAGTGAGTATTAGGTGATAGATGGATCCAACAAAGGTGAGACAGAGGCAACTCACACGGATTATTCTTTCGAATTCAAAAAAAAAAAATCCAATTTTTGTATTTTTGTACGTTGAAACTGGTAACCACCGATAAAGGTCAAGTGACTGAGAATCCAATGGAAAATGGTATTCCGGTCAAAATTCAGAACATCCATTGTCCCCTTTGCTATCCTATATTTAAATATTTTTATTCCACTGTTCCTGGTGCACAGTAAAATTGACAAAAATCTGAACAGAGTGTGATTGCTTTAGAAGAGCTGGAAGGAATTTATTTAGGAAACTGCTTTCTTTGTTTATCATTATTGTTAAAAACAATTTATGCATTTCTCATTATTCTAAAAATTTAGTTTCTTTATTTATAATCCAACAACCTCCATCCGCCGCCTATCTCCAAATCTCCAATAAAAGCCAGCCCTGTCTCTGAATAGGTGCATTCTCTTCTTACCCTCTGCATGTTTTTATTTATTTATTTTCTTTGCTGCCTCTGTTTTGTTTGATATTTATCACCGTTTCAGTTTTTTTTTTGTTCTTGGAAGGAATCCTAGTGCTGGGAATTTCTCCTCTTGCTCATCCATGTTGTTGGATTTCTTGTCTGAATCCTTACCTGCATTTGCTCCTTCTCCAAGATTCACTCTTTCCTCCGCTGGTCTGATCCAAGCAACCCGCAAGATCTGACGCGGAGGGAAGGGTCGCGCTGCAATGTGGCCGGAGATGCGGCTCGATTCAGCGGTGTTCCAGCTCACCCCCACCCGCACCAGGTGAGCACCCGGATCTTCTTCTGCTGTTCGTGGTGGCGCGATCCAAGTGACAAAGCTGGACCTCAGCTGCTGTTGCGGTCATGTAGATCTGATGTATCATTCTGATTAGTGATTACTCAGGTTGTACTGTTACTGCTTGCTGCTATGTGCAGTGAGTGACACTTCTGCCATTGTGGCTGTAGCACGAGCTGTGAGCTCATCACTACATTGCGCATCCTCTTTTGTAGGTGTGATTTAGTTGTGATAGCAAATGGGCGCAAGGAGAAGATAGCCTCTGGTTTGCTGAACCCGTTCGTTGCACATCTCAAGGTCGCCCAAGAACAGATTGCAAAGGGAGGGTACTCCATCACACTTGAGCCAGACCCAGAGGTCGACGCACCATGGTTTACAAGGGGCACCGTCGAGAGGTTGGTGGTGCCGGGCTTGCATTGGATCACAATTTCTGATAGCTCATGGCGGTGGTCATTCACTCATTTGCATGGTTGGTTTTTTGGCAGGTTTGTCCGTTTCGTGAGTACGCCGGAGGTCCTGGAGCGAGTAACGACGATAGAGTCTGAGATATTGCAGATCGAGGATGCCATCACTGTCCAGGGCAGTGACAATCCTGGATTAAGATATGTAAGTACAAAATTTTGTGCTATAACATGTACTGCTTCATATTAGAAAGATGATATGCTCTTCTTTGTGCTTCGTTAGGTGGAAGATCATAATGGAAAAATGGTGGAATGCACTGGAGGTATAATGCTGGCTTGCTGTTCTTCTGTCAGTCTTATCATGATACATTGAACAGACATCCTATCTATGAAGCTTTCTCTTGGTCACCTAATTATTCAGCAATACTTGAGAACCGAAAATTCTGTGTGTATTGCCAAGGACCACAAAACTTGCATATAGCATGCAGGCCATGCTGTTTTTAGAATCTAATCTAGTCATTATAGGAGTTGGTGCAATGTAACATCAGGCACAACTATTGAGTTAGGTACATGATAAAACTTAAAATTAATAGGCTGTACAGGGAAATGTCAATGCATACTGTTTGATGCAACTATCACCAGTACAACCAATTGATTTGCCTTTTACTGAGCATATTATAACCTATTTTTAAGATGGTCCTAATTTTTTACTTAAATGTGCATGATACCATTTTATCTCATTTACATTAAACAATGAGTGATTTTTCTCATGATGGATTGTTCTGAACTGCAAATCTAATTTGGAGTAACAGTTTCTATCTTTTGGTCTGCCTCTGAATGTACCTTACAGGTAGCAAGACAAATTATGAACTTGATGGGGATAAATCACTTGTTCTGTACAAGGTAAAGTTGTATGAATAAAGCTTTCTTCTTTCTCTAAATGTGTCATATAATTCTGATATCTCTGTATTCATGGCAGCCGGGCATGGAACCACCTCCACCTCTGCAGAATGACAATGCAACTCAGGAGGAAAATTCTAAGTATTTCTATGCCTAAAAATCCCCCTTTTCCGTGACATGTTTTGCCTAAACTTGTTTAATATCTGGCAACAGAACTGGTTTACATGGAACACTTAATGTCTTAAGTTAGATGATTTTTACGTAGTAATACTGATACATGCTCCTACCTAACGAAGAAACATGCATGCTCATTGCATGGTCATGTAATGAAGTAACACATTATGTGGAGCATGTAGGGTCCTCATGTGCATTTTGTTTGAATGATCATACAATGAAGTGACATGTTGCATGTAACATGTAAGGTCTTTATCCAGCATTTTGTTCTGGAAGAATCTTGATTTGCATTGCTTTTATTGTTTTGGACACAGTCTGTATCTGCACTGTAGTGAGACACTAATGGAGCCATTTCTTTACATGTTTCATATTTACAGAGTTCAATTGCTCAGAGTACTGGAGACTCGCAAAACTGTCTTACGTAAGGAGCAGGCTATGGCCTTTGCACGTGCTGTAGCGGCTGGATTTAATATTGACAACTTGGGATATTTGATCACATTTGCTGACTGTTTTGGTGCTTCACGCTTGATGTAAGTACAGCCTTCTTATGCCCAAGTAGCGCCTTGCTTGCTGAATTGCATTTCTCATTTTGAATGCCCCGTACATTTTTCACATGACCCTGATAGTTAATCTGTATCCTAATCTATATCACTGCATGTTACTATAATATGAGAGCTTGATTCCAGAGTATAAGCCATGATCCAATGCTGACATTGTTGCAATATACAAGTAGGTTCAACCATAAGATCTCAGGCTACTCCCTGTCGTAGTGGCATTAGCAGCATAAACAACATTATAGATAGTATGTTTGGTGTGAATTGTTTAATGACCGTAATAACATAAAATCACCTACTATTCCATGATCTCCTTGACCAAGGCAGAAAGCCAGAAAGTTGCATGAAAGCAATTCTGAGAGCATATTAGTATCAGTCATACTTATCCATATCACTTTGTTCGTCCAGAATGCCCAGAACATTCAATATTGTCAATAAAAACGGAATGCAGACACTTCAATCCATCTGTTTCGCCTAAGATTATGTTTTGTTCTGGCTAAAACTTTCTGTTCCATCCAGAGCTCGCTCTTGGCATTTTGGTACTGCTGAGTGCTTGACTCATAGCTGCACTGCTGCTCTGTTGCACAGTGTTAATTAGCTTACTATACTTGCACAGAACTCAAGCTTGTCTCATGACCTCGTTCATCCTTCTCACAGCCAGGAGCATAGGGATATTTTACATTTGCATCTATTTTATCTTGTATCTAAAATGTGTATACTCACCTGCCCTTGCTATTTTGACAATCAATAGGAAGGCATGCACACAGTTCACCGAGTTGTGGAGAAGAAAGCATGAAACTGGACAATGGATTGAAGTTGAACCTGAAGCAATGTCTTCACGGTCTGAATTTCCTCCCTTTAATGCTTCTGGAATTATGTTTATGGGAGACAACATGAGGCAAAACCTGGAAACACTTTCTGTTTCCAACGGTGATGCAAATGGTGAAGATGCTGCTAAAGCTGGTATGTTTGGTGTGACAACTAAACTTGCTTTTGGAAATCTCACAAAAAAATCCCACTAATCCTTTTTTAAGAATATATTATATTTATTGTTGTGGTTGATAAAACGGAGTTTCCTAATGTTCGTTTGTTATGTGCATGGTTATTGACTTCACTAACCCATGTTTGACTTAAGTTTTTTATTACTCAGGATTGTGGTCCAAAATTATTCATGATCCATTGCTGTTTTATGCTTTCTGTCACCTGATAGCTTTCTTGCAATTTGAAATGGCTTCCCCTCCCACCTCATTATCATGCAAACATGTTGAATTCATATCTTCTTTTAAGTCAACCTGTACAATACAAATGATTTGTATATAACCATTTTTACAATGATAGGGTTATTGGAACTGAGCAATCATTTGTTGCTTGACAGATCAGAGGACAGCTCAGCACTCAGGAGCTCCCAGCGAGTATCTCCATGGTACATATCAATCAGCATATCCACCATGGGCAATTCATCCGCCGTATCCCATGCAAGGCATGCCTTACTACCCTGGGGTGAACCCATATTACCCTCCACATTACCCCCCAATGGATGATCCCAGGTACCACCAGTCAGAGAGGAGAGTTTCAAGGAAGCACTCGTCGGATAGCAAGGACTGGGAAACATTGGATGATGAAAGTGGCCAGAGTGGTTCAGAGATGGAGAGTTCCCATGGCCACAAATCGCATAAAAAGGGCAAGCGATCTGGCAAGAAGAAACCCAGCTTAGTTGTCATACGGAACATAAATGTGTCATCAAAAAAGCATGGGTCATCAGAGAGCGAATCAGAGACAGGTTCTGGTGTACAATCTGAGGACAGTGATGATTCACACGTTAAATCCAGCAAGCGGAAGCATAAGCATTCAAGTTCAAAGAAAAAAGAGGGCAGAAAAATAATTCATGAGTCTGGAGATGAGTATAGCAAGGATGAAGCATCTCACAGGCTAGATGGAGACCAAGGAAACTGGAATGTCTTCCAGAGTTTCTTGCTAAGAGATGAAGAGAAGACAAAAGATAATGACGCAGACCTATTTGCTAATGAGAAAGAATCAGTCCCAGCAAGGAGGAAAGAGAGCAGAACCACTGATGATCCTATTCTTTTAGCAGAACGAGATTCTGCCGATGTCAATGAACGGAAGACAGTTGGTTTCAATTCAGCTCATGGGAGAATTAGGCCCAGGCAGATGCTGTCTGGCGACGAACTTATGATGTCTGAGGAAGGCAGGAGCTTTGTGGATGGTGATCTAAAGGAGATAGATGCTGGAGGTGGAGGATACAGGAGAGGATCCAGTGATGACTTCATGGTTTATGGGCAGGAAAAGCCAATGGACAGTGGGTGTCCTTTGGATCCTCTTGCAGAGGCACAGTACAAGAGTCCCAACCTGGTGGAAAAGAACATGCATAGCGTGGCTGATGAGTCCTTTATGATACCTGTTAGGTCTAACTCTGAGGATAATCTTGGACCAGAAAGCTGTACTGCCATTGACATAGATATTGAGCTTCCCGCAACTGTTCAGAAGACATCAGATGCAAAGGCTGGAGGCCAACTTTTCTATGAGCCAGACGAGTTGATGCCAGAGCGTGGATTTGAAGGTGTTTCATATGGATATGATCCAACAATGGACTATGATAGCCAGATGCAGATTCAACCTGCCATCATGGTTGAAGACACAAATGCGGAGGATGTATTGTTGGGGGCTGAGGATGAAGTAAAGAGGCTAGAGCAAGATAAGAAGCTAAGAAGTTCACAAGGTCTGAATAAAAGGAAGGATGCTTCAGCCCGAAAATTGTCATCATCAAAAACCCAGCTAACAGATGCACAGAAACGTGCACAAAGCCTGCGGGCATATAAAGCAGATCTTCAAAAGGCAAAGAAAGAGCAGGTATTATTGCGTGCTTTCTGCTTTACCTATTAACCATTCATTTTCCCTTAGAATAATAATATAATTATTTAAATCCATGCTACTTGCTCTCAGCACCTGTTTCACTCATGTTTGCCATCCTTTTGGACCTCGTCAAATTATTTGAAGTACAACATACTGCTACAATATCACATCCTTTTGTTTAGCAAAACTCAGACTTCCTCTGTCAGGTCTCTGGGATAGTGACCTTAATGGGTAGCTGTGGGAGGTAGTCGGTTTCTCCTTAGCCGGTTTTGTGCCCATGGTAGATAAAGACGGCAGGGGAGTCGGTAGCAGCAGCAAGGGATGAGACAATAGAGAATAGTAGATGAGAATAAGATTGCTTTATTGCTTGACTTCAAGAGAGGCATATTGCTCTTTATATAGAGAGTTGTAGCCAATTACAAATCAAAGTCTAAACTAACTCCAAAACCTAATAAGAGTAGGATTCCTAGTCATAATAGAAGCCAAACCTTCTAAACTTATCTTTCTAGCCAAATTCCAGAATAGAATTTATCTAGTACTTCCTAATATATAAAATTCCAAATAAAGATATTAATCACTTTGATTCACTGCCACCTTGGGCTTTCTCCTATAAACCTTGCCAAACATGACATCTCTCCCTCGACAAACAGCTTGTCCTCAAGCAGGAAATCAGGATATCGAGTCTGAAAGGAGTGCAAATCTTCCCAAGATGGAGCTATTGCTAGTTGTCCTTGCCAATGAACCAAGAGCTGATGAACACCACAAGTCACTTTGGACGCCTTACAAAACTAAAAAATATATAGTTAAAATTGCAGTAGCACATTTAAAATATAGTCTAACAGTATATTTAAAATCCAGTCCAATAGCCCATTCATATAAGTTCAGTCCAACAGCCCATTTAAGGCCTACCAAGTTGTTTTTCCTTTCGGACTTAACTCCTTGATAATCTTGGTAGCTTGGGAGCTGTGGAAGCATTGAAACAACTGTGTCTTTAATGGCGCAGCCCCAAATCTTACCTTACTGGTCAGGACTGTGGCTTGTGAGGGGAAATCTGGGGTGCTGCTGGTGCTAAAGATCTCCGTGGTCTTTTGGATAGATAGATAGATCTTGCGACAGAAGGTTGCTCTCTTTTAGTTTGTTGTGTGTTCAATGTTTTGTTTGGTTTTGGGTGAAGTTTAAGTGGGTGTTGTGTTGTATTGGGTTTCTTTCTCTTAAATGAAATGACATGGAGTTCTCTTGCGCGTTCGAGAAAAAAAAGTTCCTTTTCCTTTCTAAACCCTAACCTAGCAGCTCTCTCCCATCCCACTCCTCTCAGCCACCGCTTCTCTCCTCTTCCCTCTTCTCTCTCCCCTCTTTCATGCCACGCCGCGCCTGGCCTTGCCGCGCGCCGCTCATTCCTGACCTGTGCCGTGCCTCGCCTCTTCACACCACTCGCCCGATCAGCCGCCTTTCTCTCACGATTGGAAGTATGGGGCAACATGGGAGGCCAAGGCGTCTAGACGCCTTACCACCCCCAACGCCTTATCACTTAAGCGACACTTTAATAACTGTGAGGTGTTGTAAATATATTCCACCCATGGCAACCAGCGAATCCATTGGCGACTGCCTCTGATTGTTCATCAAACTGTGGATGGAATGCCGGATCACGATCTGAAACAACGGATGCTGGAATTCCATGGAGGCACACAATTTCATTGAAGACTTTGGCCACTGTTTCTGCTAAATATGGGTGAGTGAGCGGAATAAAGTGACTACTTGGAGAATCAATCTAACCATGAGAATAACTGACTTCCTGCCAACCTTTGGCAATCCCTCAATAAAATCCATTGCAACATCGTTCCAGACGACTTTAGGAATAGGTAAGGGCATGAGAAGGCCGACCGGGTGGAGATGCTTTGTCTTCGTCTTGTCAAGTCTTTGGGTATCACCGGCTCTGCTAAAGTTGGCACCTCGATTCTATGGTCCTTATCAGATCATTAAATGCATTGGGCTGCTTGCGCGAGCCTGCCTTCATGATGTTTTCCATGTGGTCTTCTTAAAAAGTCCTATGGCACTCCTCGCGACAACCTTCCTGTTTTGCCAGATATTTACCATGGTAATGTGGTTCTGCATCCCAGCGGCGGACCTACGGGGTATGCCAGTAGGGCCCTGGCATACCCTGTTCCTGGGATATTGAACAAGTATATATACTCTAAACTTTAAATCACTGAGTCGAAGTGCCCCAATGGATATGGCTCTTCTGTCTGAGTGGGTGTGGTGCTGGTTTGCTCCCTGAAGGCACCAGGTTTTTTGCTCTTTTTGTGTACAGCGTGTGTTTTTCTCTTTGGACTTTGGCCCTCAAGCCCTATTAGTTTAGTATAATGTTTGTGAAAGTTTCTAATTTAATTTTTTAATTTAAGACTTACACATGTATACATATAAAATATGGTGTAAATTTAATAAGTATTTGCTTGATTAAAATATCTTTATCGAATTGTATATAGAAATTTTGAGGTGGCATACCCATTGGTAAAATCCTAGGTCCGCCACTGCTGCATCCTGAAGCTATCCTTCGTTCCTGTCTCAACCAGGGAACGAGGGAATTATTGGTCTGTTGGAAGGATTTGCTGGCATCTGAAACAACTTGGGTTTCTAGTCAGATATTCCAGCAGCAGTTTCCTTATTACCAGCTCGAGGACGAGCTGTCTTTCGAGGATGGCGGAAATGTTACGGACTCTAGATTTGGAAGAGTTTATCAGAGAAGGAATAGGAGCTGTGATATTTAAAAATAATATGATTAGGATAATGAGTTTAGGCTTAAATTAGGGAGTTGTGTTTATTTGAAGTGTGTTAGGATTAGGATTGTGTGATCTGTTAGGATGAGGAGTCATACCAAATAAAGAGTTGTATTAGGCTCATGAGTAAAGGAGCCATATAAATATTATAGCTATGTACCAGGAAGAATAGGCAATAAAGATCAGTTTAGTTTCTTAGGCGTGTTCAGAGCCTCTGCGTCATGGCAGGGGAGGAACCCAACTGTGCGCACAAGGGCGAGCGCAAATACCCTTACTATCCTCTCCGCAACCACCCTGGTGCCTATTCCCCTCTCCGACCACCCTTAGACCAATCTAGACGTCCTGTTCATAACAAGTATCACATCATCACCATTCACCCAATCCCCCAGTCAGCCTTGTAGCATGCTAAATGTATGATTTATAGTGCGCATGAAAACTACAATGGCTACTCACCATTTCCACAAGCTGCTAAAATCCAGTCATCCAATGATGTTTTGAGCTTCTTCAGGGATACACTTAGCCAAAAACTAGCGATGTATTCATATTTCTGCCCAATGTCTATTAATTAGCAAAGACGCATCAAACCAAAAGAAAAAGTGAATAACAACCGCAAAGTACACATGACAATTAGGCAAATAGCTATTTGCTGTACTGTAGCAAGATTTTTAATGATTAAGAAGCTATTTTAAATATTTTCAGGAAGAGGAACAGATTAAACGGCTCGAAAAGCTTAAGCAAGAGAGGCAGAAGAGGATTGCTGCAAGAAGTAGCACATCTAATTCAATATCAACACCACAGAAAGCTAAAGTGAAACCTTCGCCAACGATTTCTCCTTACACCTACAAGAGTTCAAAGTTTAGTGATGCTGAACCAGAATCCTTTTCACCTCTAAGAAAGCTTCCTGTTAGAACTACCCCAGGGAGTGATCCTCAGAAGACTGGAAAAGCTAGCAAGGTAAGTGATAGTAGTACAAATGCAGTTAGTAAGTCAACCTCATCGTTGGCAGAGATGAAGAAAGAGAAAAGTGGGAGAAATGAATTGTCCAATGAGCGATTGAAAAAACTTGCTGAACCTAAAAGCAATGGTTTGGCTGGCCGTACTTCGAATTCAAAGTTAGCTAGTGTTAACCATTCACATAGAAGAAGCATGCCAGAAGATACCCAAACAAAGAAAATATCTGCTATACTGCAGCTCGATCAGAGTAAATCAGCAACTCTACCAGAACTGAAAGTCAAATCCCCACGAGATCCCTCTATTTCTGTGAAAAATAAGACGATTGCTAAAGAAACAAAAGATGGGAAAGCTGGAGTTAAAGCACCTCCCACTTCAGAAATTACAGATGGAAAGAAAGCTAATGGCAAAATCTCCAGGATAAGCAACAGCGATGATAATGTGGTGGTTGAGAAGTCTGTTGTGATTCTTGAAAATGAGGTGGTTTCATCGCCTCCTGTCATTCTACCACCTGGAGGAATAGCAGAGAATGAAACTTCTAGCAACGACAGAACACAGAATCCCAGTCTGGAATTGGAGTACGCAGCCATCAGGGCTCCACCTTCTCCAGTTGTTCTTCCTGGAGCTGAGAACCCTACCATCCACGGACACGACGACCAGGTTAATTCATATGAGGTATGATGGTTTTGTTCTTCTGAGTTGTTTACTTAAGGCTGTCCTCCATGATCTCTGTTTTGCTGTTTCTTTGCATAAATAAGGTGGCTATGCGGCCTAACACTAGAATGCAACAGTTGCTCCTTTTCTATTAAATTCCATTGGTGATAAAACAACACTTGTGATGATGACTAGGTGATGCCTGAGTGTCGAAATGGCGGGACGGAGGAACCAACTTTGGCTGCTGTGGAGAAACCCTACCAGGCCCCATTTGCTAGGGTGACATCATTGGAGAACACTTCGGTCAACAGTCCTGCTTACCCCCATGCATTTTCCATGAAAGAACCTGAAACACTTGTGCATGTTGAGAGCATTAGAGCTCGAGTACCAGACCCTGTATGCACAGTTTC
This sequence comes from Zizania latifolia, assembly GCA_000418225.1. Taxonomy (NCBI): domain Eukaryota; kingdom Viridiplantae; phylum Streptophyta; class Magnoliopsida; order Poales; family Poaceae; genus Zizania; species Zizania latifolia. The sequence continues at coordinate 229,168 of KE372597.1, read as the reverse complement.
GGTTGAAGAGACCCATGAAGCAAATGAAAAGCCTCGTAACAAAGAAGCAAAAGGCTTGAGAAAATTTTTGAAGTTTGGCAGGAAGAGCCACACATCAGGTACAATGGATTCAGATGGATCATCTGTTGATGGAGCCACAGCCGGAGATGGTATGATGCTCTCTCTAAGAGTCCGTTTACTTATTTAAGTTAGGACCAACATTCTACTAAAACCGAGATTCCGAAAAAATAGAAATTCAGGAGCTACTGGAAGTCACATTTGTTTTCCGAAAAAGAATGGAAATCAGTGCAAGTCGCCCTCTTTCTAGGGTGGAGCTTTCAATTGTTCCCTGTGTCTCGCTCAAGATCTGTGGCTTTTAATTGTGCTTAATGTTTCAGGGTCAATGCTGAAAAACCTCATTTCGCAAGATGACTCCGGTTCTTCATCCAAAGGTTAGAAGTTAGCGAAGCTCTCTCTATAATAGTTGCCTTTAACCTAGAAATGTATTCATGCATCGCTTTTCGCTTGAATGTTTACTGTCCCAACCTAAATTTTTTTTGGAAAGCTTCCGTCAGGTGAAATGCATGCTAAGTAACTGTGTTTGCTGTAATGTCTCCTGCAGCTTCTCGGTTCTCCCTACTATCACCGTTCCGCAACAGGCAGAAGGTGATCGTGCTGTGAGTCTGTGACCGTGAGTGAGTCGGAAGGAATTAATGGCGCCTATCATTGTGCATTAACCAATTCGTTTCTTGTTAATTGGTACATACACACAGAGTACATATGTATCACCGGCCTCTGTACGTGCGTAGCTTGTAAGCTATACTTATACGTATAAGAATATTGAGTGTATATGTGTGTATCTATCTACACACAAGTTAATAATGGAGGTGCAAAAACACATTCGCTTGTTTGCTTGAATCCATTTGCATGTTGATACAGGTTTGCAGCAAATTAACCGTGCTGGCTTGATTGTGATTTGGCCGTAAATTGTGGAATGGATGCTTGCACGCATGTCTGATTCGCATTGCAGTGCTTTAATTGCGACGGATCGATGCTAATCAAGAAGCTACGAGATGACGCACGCGTTGGGGTTCTCGTCGCTGAACAGCTGCGGCGCCGGCGGCGGCCGCTCCACCATGTAGTTGTACCACACCGGAGCCGGAGCTGGAGGCGGCGGCAGAGGCACCCACGGCAAATTTATCGCGCAGGGGTGATGCATCGCCGCCGCGGGGCCCAGGCCGCCGTCGCCGCCGTGGTAGTAACTGTAGTGCTTGTAGCTATACGGCGGCCAGTACAGCATCCGTTTCATCATCTCCTCCGGCGGGAACCCGTCCACTACCACCGCATCTGCCTCCTGCTGCTTGTTCGCCGGCTTCTCCTCGTCCGGCTCGGGCTTGGTCTTGGTCTCCTCTGCTTCTTCCTTGTTGCCGCCGGCCTCTTCTTTCTGCTTGCTACCGTCTTCCGCTGTCGGTTGTGTCCCCTCCCCTTCCTGATTCCCTTTCTTGTCGGCGGCAGGAGGTTCCTCCTCCTTCTTGGGCTCCTCCGGCTTTGGGGGCTCCGGTGGAGGGGGTGGAGGCACGACGGTGGCGAGCTTGCCTGTGCGGCGGTGGATGTAGTCGGCGAGCCTGTCACCGGTGATGGTGCCGGTCACCGTGAGCTTGCCGGCGCTGAAGTTGGTCTCAGCGGTCTGGACCCCTGCGCGCGCACAACATGTACATCATGCATGCATCATCTCGTCAAATTCAAGCAAGCTATGTACTACGTGTGTACGTACCTCTCATCTTGACAATCTTTTTCTGGAGTTGGTGGGCGCAGGCCTCGCAGTGCATGCTCACCAGGAGCTCCACAGTCGTCGCCTCGCTCACCTGTGAGTGGACGAGCGACGGCGGCGCTGGTTGGCCCTCCTTGGACTTGGAGTCGTCGGTTGGCGGCGGCGGCGGCGGCGGGGAGACGACGGTGGCGATGCGCAGCGTCTTCTCCCGGAGGCGCGCGCAGAGGGCTTGCGGGTCCACGATGCCCGTGACAGTGAGCTGGTTGGCAACCATGTCCACCTCCACGCCCTGCACGCCCTTGCACCGCAGGATGCACCGCCTGATCCTCTTGGCGCAGCCGGTACAATGAAGCTCCACGCCGAGGATCACCGGCGATGGCAGCGGCGGCGGCGTCGGCTGCTCCTCCTTAATTGCAGTTGCAGCAGCTTCCTCCGCTTCCTTCTCTGCTTCTGCTGCCGCTGGAGCTGCTTCTTCCTTCTTCTCTTCCACCTTGCCGCCCTCCTCCCCCTGCATGCATGCAGTCCGCCGATCGACCGGTAGGTTAATCGATCCATGGAAACATCCATTATGAATTTCTGATCGCCCATGCATATATCCATTCCATGGCTAGCTTAATTACTTACCTTGCTGTTGTTAACTTGCTCGCCCATGGCGATCGATCGATCGATATTAATTCCTAAAGCTCTCTCAGATAAGATGACCGATCGATACTCGCCCCGGCTCAGCTAGCTAGGATATGAATGAGGATCTCCATCTTATATATAGCAGTTGGCAGTTGCTAACTGCTTTCTAGCTAGGTGATAGGTTCAGTTAAGTGACACTGCAAAAGCACTAGGTTTGAATGAATAATGATGCACCAACCCTTTCACTAATTAAAGGTTTAAACTGATATTGAAAGATGTACAGTTCACGACAATATTACCTTGCGACTGAGTCCCCTAATAGGGAAAAAAAATTGGGTGCAGTTAGACTGCAGGATGTCACCCCTGTAGACCGACTGCAGATGTGTGACACTTAGTAAGAAAACAATTCAAACGGTGAAAATAGCCTCTGTCAGTGGCTGAGCCAAAAAAATGTATAATTATAATCGCATTGTTATTCAAAATAGCAGAGTATTGCTATCCAGTCTTTTTTTTACACATGCACAGTTACAGAATGTTAGAATTTTACATATATGTGCACGTTTTCAAATTGTATTTTTACATGTATTTATTATATTTTATTAATTTCATATAAAATAACTTGTTTGTTTTTGCAGCTAGCTTTAGCTTGGATCGTCTGGACAGCAAGGAATAAAACTGCCTTTGTTTACAAAACTGTTTCAGTAATGCAGAAATGGAGCATATTCTGTTGGATGAGGTTAAGTGCTCGATTGATTTGATTGTTTCTCATCTGGTGGTGTGGCTTCGATCTTTTCAGCCTCCTTCCTGTTACTGTTGGTTGAGACAATAATAATCTGATGAAGATGGCAAGGCAGTAAACTCAAGGATAACTTATGTTTAATAGAAGCTGATTATATACTAAACCGAAAAATATAGACAACTTAAATAATAATTAATAATCTCTTTTTTTACCTAATAATCATGATTATATTATAATCTTGATTATTTTAAGTTATCCTCCGCCTTCCTGGTATGCCGTTGTCGCCAACATAATACTTTGTAATCGTAATTAATTTGGCTTTCAAGTTTCAATAGAAGCCGGGATCTCTCCCTTCATAAAAAAAACTAAATGGACTGGTTGCAGCTTATTTTGCAGTTTCCGCTGTTTCTTGAAAACAAAAGGAAGAATAAAACCATAAGCAATATATATGGAGAGGTGAGGATGACGTGGAGGGACAAATTAAAGATAGCTACTGTCCGGGTACAGAAAATTAACAGGCAATCAGTGAGCTAAAATCAGTGAGTAGTTGTTAAGCTATACAAAGTACTTGTCAATAGAATAAGCTGCAGGATCTTGATGATTCCCAAGCACATGCCCGATCGAGCTCCACTCCATGACGACTGATCAGTGCGTTGTGTATATATGCATATAGATTGATTCACACAAACTGTTAGTGGTATTATTACTGCTAATAATTAAATATTTAAATGAGCCAGCAGTAATTAAAAGGCTTGGATTAGGATTTTTAAGCATCGTGGTGCAGTGTGTAATAGATTGCATAATGTGCAAATTAATTAGCATGTAGAGTGCACAGCCAACAACTTTTGTCAGGTTTATCTCATTCTTCTTTCTTTCCCCTTGTTTTTTTACGATATATTATTCAATGTTAGATCAAACTTTGGGGGAAAAGGACTGGAGAAAAGCTGGCGACGTGACATGTATAATATAAATTTGTAATACAATCTAATTATTTTTAGAAAAATGTACATATGATCCTATGATGAGAGGGAGAGAGAGGCGCATCACATGGGGTGTAGGTGTTGGTGGGGACTTTTGTTCATGGCCAACTTTCTCTTCTTCCATCGCAATTCGCAAGTGCTATGAATCCTGAATCTACTTCGTCATGTCATATCATCTGCTTATTTGGACAGCATTGCTACGCGGTTCCATGCACATCTAGCACTTGATGTCGCAGCTATTGTTACTGTTCTCCTTTTTCACGCCTGCTGATGATATCGACAACTGCAAACTAGATCAGGCCAATCACACAGTAAATTACACGTATGTTCTTATTAGTTGTTGCCATGCATGATCAAATGCAACAAAGGAGCTTTGACACCTGTGCTTGCCTGATTTGCTCCCGGGCACATAGCAGAAAAACGTCTCCTCTGATTAGGGAGGAGAATAAGTCGATAAACTAACAATGATACGATTGCTAATGGTAAAGGGAATAAAGCTGGCTAGCTAGATCACCAACCCTATTAAACAACAAAGATCAATTACAGGAGCACTCCAGTTTGTAAAGGAGGAAGAAAGGTGTCTTGTTTAGCTCAGGGACAAAGGAACATGGAGTCAGAAAAGCTGGCCTTTTTCCTTTCATGCATGCATCCCACTCTTGGATTCTTATATTTCTCATGACTAGATAAAAGCAGCAATTTCCCAACAAGATTGTAGCTAGTGGGCGGCATTTCGTATCCATTTTGCGACCATACTTGCTGGTTAAGTTCATTCCATCCAAAAAGCTCGTCATAATTTTCATCATTTTTGGATGATTGGATGCATCAGCCAACTAAAGATACCTAGGAATCCACCGAAAGAGAGGCCTGGCTAGCAGAGCCGTGGAGGTGAGTCAGCTTTGGTACCAACTGAAGCAGAAAGCAACCAAGGGCAATAAAAACTCCAAACTAGGCATACTTGGACTTGGAGACTAGACCATCGATCCATCAAGAAACCAAGGCGACGCAAACTTTAATTTGGACGCCACCACAGATTACGTACGCACACATCCATGCAGTGGCCATGCATGTTACAGTGACAGCAAGCATGCAGGCTCAGCAGTTCAAGATAATTAGCTGCAGGCCACCTGGAAAATCCATCAAAATGGAAGGCAGATTAAGCGTGGGCATGAACGGACGAGGAAGATGATGGTGTCCCCTGGTCCAAATGGCGGTAGAGATGCCACTTCTGGTATCTCTGGTGTGCTGGCAGCAGCGGCCGCAGGCGAGGCGCCGTTGTGCAGCCTCCGCAGCAGCACCCTCTCAACTCCTCCACGCACCACCCGCAGCACCTAATTATTCAGTTCAGTTCATCAATTGTCTAAAGGAAAATTCCAGGATATGTGAAAGAAATCAGTAACTAGCTAAAATAGAACCGTACGTACAGGTAAAGCCTGTTGCAGTCGATGTTTGCGCAGTTCCGGTGCCTCAACTCGACCACCTCCGACCCGCATGCATAGCATCTCCCCAGCTCTGAGCAGCTTCTGCTTCCCTCTTCGTCGTCAGCTGCCGCCACTGCTCCTGCTACAGGCTTGTATGTTGCCGGCGGTAGGGAGAGCCGTCCGTCAAAGACGAACAGATTCCCCACCCATCCTGCAGAGCCTTCGTTCTTTAGATAATTGGACACTCCTCCCTTCAACGTATACAGGTTTTCGAAGCCCTTATTCCTGTGAGCCGGAGTGGGACAGATAGTAGTTTCATTCATAAGATTGAAAGAAAAAGTCGATACTAGCAGAACCAATACAATGCCCATATCTGTTTACCTTAGAATCGTTGAATACACATCACATCTTATGCCACCAGTGCAGTACATTAATATATCTGTATTCTCTTTGTCTATACCATTTAGAGGATCCGAAGAATCCATCTGCATACATATGCACAGCACCGAATAGGATCGATGTTTGCCTCTTACGCACAGTTGGAAAACCACAAAATTGCAAATTCATGAAAGCTTGTCCAGCTGCAATTAGTGCAGTAACTAACAAGCAAAGTCTGGCAGACATTTACCTCCTCCTCTGAGAGCCCAAAGGAAGTGCTTCTGAAGCAGTCCACATTAGGCCGCTGGGCTCCTTGAAAATGTCCAATATCCCATTCATAGTCTGACAAAAATAAAAAAGGGGACAGGAAAAAAGATAAATTCTAGTTCAAATCAAATGAATGACCAGATAGAACAGATGGATTCATCATGCATCACATGGAAGAGAATGTAGTTCCTGATATATGCAAAACTAGCCTAATTCATTGTGCAATTAGCCAATTACGCAGGTTAGATGCCGACAGATGCATGTTTGTATTTGCTATGCAACTCTTGTAGCTATTGCTTAAAATACAATTGCTTTTCTTGTAAATTTGTAAAAGCTGTATAATAAAGTACAGTTGTTTCCCTAAAAAACACAATTGTAAAAACTCTAAATATATCCTGCCAATCTATACTACAAACTGGACACACTTTCAATATCATAGGTTTGTTCCTTTAGTAGTCTCTGAATCTCTGTAGTCATAGTAAATACATTTAAGATACACCACAGACCAGAGCAACACCACTCTACCAGTTACAAGGATAGTGTTATGGTTTTGCGTTGTACTTAGGGAAACAACTGATAAACTACAGCATACTAGTGTGAATTAAATAAAAACTATATATACTTTACCATTCCTAACATCAAGAAGCAAAAGCTTCCTTCCAGAGCTATCTCCAGCTGTTTTGCTCAATGACTCATCAAGGGATTTTCTAGCTTCAAGCCTTTCCCTCCACTCCGACGGAGTCAATGGTGTAGCACGCATGCTAGGGTCCACCAAAGGAAGATGTGAACTACCTCCTTCCAACTGGGAGTTTTTATTTGAAATAAGATGTCTGGAAACTTTATGTTGTAAACTGGATTAATTTCTCACAAACTGTAAAGTCCTAGTACAGTACAGTAAAGAAGTTCAGATCTTTTCAGTTTGCACCTCCACCAAACAGACAGATGAAAACAAACTGAAGAGCTTTAATGAAACTTCATGACTGGACTGTTGCCCAGTCACAAAATAACACTTGAAAATACTGTGTTTGAAAAGCATGTATTGGTGTGTATTGCACTTTCGACATATTGAAAGGAGCTACAGAAATTGTTATCTAAAATATGCTAAGATATCAACTCGTAAACTCCAAATTTCCAGGCAGTGAACAGTCAGGTAGCAAGGTTTGCACTATCAAGGTCTAGTCAAGGCGGTGCGTGAAGTGACAAAGGCAAGTCTCACGGGCAGCAGCACATGATGGATCTCCCAAACTTCATGGAAGACACAGTTAGGGAGTTGGAAGATCCAATTTGGACTCCTGCACCAGTAAGATTTGAGATGGAATAAAAAGTTGGGGTAGCTACTCACTGAGTTATTGAGGAAAGAGAGGATGGCATTTCCATAGACCATAATACCCTCTCCTTACTGAATCCTTACCCTGCCCTCCCTACTCATAATCCAAATGTTTCAGTTTTGTTATACCAAAAAAAGCCTTGGACCAGCATTATTAGAAACCCAGTTAAGGAAAATAAATGACTTTTTCAACAGAAATCAGGAAGATAACCAAGCTAATTTCATCACTGTAATGCAAACAGCAGCAAAGGAGCTGGGAGTCAGAAGGTTACCAGCATATAATGTCACGAGTAGTTCCAGATCTTTTTGGAATCTACCAATGTAAATCCAGGAGAAGCTCCAGATACTCACACATCTGATCATTAGTTCACTAACTAAACCCTGGACTGAGACAAGGTTCCCTATTTTTTTTTTCTACACAGGAGTCAGTTCACTTAGAAGTTAGAAGTTTAGCAGGTTAGTATAATAGTGTTTTTCCTTAACTACAATCTTCAGTTCATTGTAGTTAGATCACTTTGAGAAATATAAAGCAAATCAGCATATCCAGGTAAGCTATTGACTTCTGTTTACTCTTTGCAATAGAATGAAAGTTTAGCTTACCTGAACAAGTGATGGTTTGTACCGCAGTTTCAACCGAGGAAAAGCATGGTCACATAAAGCTGGCGAAATTTGGACAAGTAGATCACAAAATCGATGGTCTCTTCTAAGCCAGTCTGCATATGCTATTGCATCTTTATGTGGACCACTGTACTGTGACAAGAGGAACAATTAGAGTAGAAATTGATATGAACATATGTTATGACATTATTTGTTCATGAAAATACAGGACCTAGCACATTCACATGCATTAATCTAAACCCTCTAATGCATCCCTTTTCTTTCCTAGTATCCCTTGTGATATATTAACCATGCTAAAACTTGATACATTTATGACTTTTCAGTTTTTCTCCGTTTTCTTATTTCTACAATTCTACATGTTAATATTCCTTGTGAACTAACCGCTTCAGAGAGAGAATGTAAGGTACGAGACCATGGCATTATTGTGGAGACATTTGTACATGTGTTGCTAGTTTTCACAGTGTGGTTGACTCTGTTGTTAATCTGGTTTTAAACATATGCTTAGCATGAGTGTCTTATAAAAGAGTCAAGGACAATGTAGCTTTTACATTTTCTAGACATATTAACACATCCATGTTACTATAATACTATGTTAGAATTCATTCACTACTACAAAATCCATTTTTACAAGCAGCTAAATTGGAATTTGCATTTCTGAGGCAGTCGTTTTAAGCCGACTACCTCTGTAAATTCTGTAAATTCATTTCCACAGGCGATTGTCCTAAGCAACCGTCTCTAGAAATGAATTTCCGATTAAGGAAGCCATTTTAGTATTTTACTAGGCACCTATACGTGGCCACACGTCGCAAGCCACGAGTCATGCATTTTTCGCACAAAATACCCATGCGTACGGTATATAGTATTCAAACTGATGACCTCTCTCCACGCATAGCCTCCCTACCATCTTACCTATGAAACACTTCTTGACTATTTGACATATGCTATTCTTTTGAATTTACCACTTCAAAAATTATAATGTGTATTTGACACCCTAAATAACTAGAGATAAAAATATCATTACCTACAAAGTTGTAGAAAAAGAATCAAGGACAATGTAACTCTTTTACATTTTCAACACATCCATGTTACTATGTTAGAATTCACTCTCAATCATGTTGTCATAGTAAAGGCAGCTAAATTTTATTGGCAAAGAAAATATATAAACTAAAACAAAAGTATATGATATGCTCTTTCAGTATACATGTACATATATGTACACACACATATGTATATGATATGTTGCTGTGCAACACGCCAGAAGAACACACACATACGAGAAAGAATTGAATTAGAAGCTCGTCTTACCTGAGCATTGATTCCCTGCTCGTTCATGTAAATGCGGCCATGAATGTCACGTCCCTGACAAACACACACGGTGTGAACATTGCATTGAGTAAGTCTAGGTACAACCAAGCCTTTTTTGCAACAATTTTCACTTCCAAGAGAATGGAAAAAGCAGAGTACTAAATACTAATTTGGAAGAAAAGAGAGATTTTGGACTGGAGTGTGGGAATGGGAAGAAGGAACCTGGAGGAAGTGGAGGTGCCTGGCCACCTCGGTGCGAGGGTCCTCAACGGGCACAAACTTGTAGAAGGTGACGACGACGAAGTGGGTGGCCTCTTCGTCCCTGGTGTCCCGCTCTTCAACGGCGCATAAGGGAGACGACGGCGACGAACAACGGACGCGGGCAGGAGGAAGGTGACGGGAGCGCGGCAAGAGGGAGAGTGGGAGGGAGAGGCAGAGGTTGAGGGGGGATTGGCGGGGAGGTAGCGGCAGTACGCGGACGAGGCGGAGGTGGTGAACGGCGGCCGCCATGGTCACGGACCTCTCGCGCTGCCTGTCTTCTTCTCGTTTTATCAACAAGACAACACCTACAACTGGTGGCGGTGGGCGGTCCCGACCTCTCCTCTAATCCAGTTCCTTGATTTATTGATTTATGGGCCGTTCCGCACGTCGATCCCAACATGCCGTGAAAATTGGTCATTTCACCAAAAGTTTGACAATCTTATCATTTTTAATTTCTACGGATATAATTTATTTTAATTTTTTTCTTTATTAAAAAATATATTCTTACTCAATCACATTCTCTCTACCGCACTCTAATCCGGGCGCTGTCCACCGTCATCTCCTCTCCGCTGCTCGGCGTCGCTCGCCCTCCCTCCCTCCCTCCACCGCAGATTCTATTTAAAACCATAAGAAAGTTTATTTTGTCATTTTAGAAGGGTAGAGATTGAAATCTATATCCAAAATTTACACATGTAGAATTTTGAAAATATTATTGATTTACTAAATAAACCTAAACGAAGGGCTAGCCACATGTTGTACCTTTCCAAAGACCATACATAGCACTTACCCGTTTTTTAACTACTAACTAAAAAGCATCCGGAGGCAGATGTTGTGTTCTGATGTATTTCTTCCGCTAGAATTTTGTAATGACTATTTGCTATGGGTATGCATCAATAACAACTTTGTAAGACTATTTAGTATTTATATTAAGCAGGTCTATAATGAACTACTAATGTCAAGTTAAATGAATATGAGGTTTGATATTTATTCAATACAAAGATATTTGTATGCTTTGGTGTGACTAAGTCTATAGAAATTTCTAGCAAGTACAACTTATTCAAAAAGTATATGCCATTATCATATATTGCAAAAAAGAAAAACAGAAACCTTACACGAAAAAATAATAGCATGTGTTATTTTTAATTCATGCATACTTGTAAAATTATCAAAATTAGACATTTGGTCCAAATTAAAATAAAAGTTTGACCAAATGTTGCATACAACATATATATATATATATATATATATATATCTCACTCAATTCAAACGGCTTCCATAAAATGACATCTAATATAAAACAATTGTTAAAATGTCATTCATTGCAAATTTTATAAAATGCAACTTTGCCATTTTCCTTTTTTCTCCCAAGATACATGAAAAAAAGACATTATTACCCCTCACCTCTTAACACAACACCGTTGCCGAATGCCGATACCTGTCGATGTCCCAGCCACCGCGGCATCTGGCGAGATGCAGGGGCCGGCCGATCAGGCATCAGGGCCAAGAACGGAACTTGGGATTGGTTAATGGCGGCACTCAATGGTGGGGAACTTGTTGCAGGTGTAGCAGACGAGCTCACGAGCCTGCAGGTCTTCCCCATCGTGTCGTCCTCGACGGTGACACATGCACTTGATGAACCTGTTGCTGTTGGCCCCCGTGCCCACCGCGCGCCGCCCCGCTCATCTCCCCCTCCGGTCACCGTGCTACTCCTCAGCTCCGCCTCTCTCTCCCCTTAGCTTATGTTTTGCTCAGGTCAGTGAACAACTTTAGCTCACTGTCACTGCTGCTGAGTTTGAACTTAGCTGGGGCAGCGACGAACAAGCCAGTGGCGGAGCTAGAAGTTTTATGAAGGCTGAGTGAGCTTCTAAATCTAATTAAGATGACTATATATAAACGTGTTCATACTATTGTATGATGAGTCTAACTAAGATAACTATATACAAACTGAGGAGCCATGGTGTATTCCATGGAGATGATGAGTGATTGTCAACGGGGAAAGAAGGTGTGATGAAGAAAGGAGATGAAGAGACTTGACCGTAACGGAGTTTGCGTGCGACTCAGGTACACGGATGGGCGCTGGTCAGACAGAGGGGTCACGAGGGCGTGCCAGTCCAATCCGGGTGCACGGAGCTGAAGCGGCAAGTGAAGAAACG
>KE372597.1:192049-205815 GCA_000418225.1 Zizania latifolia | reverse complement strand
ACTCAATTGAGTGAATTGACTAGTGCATGGTGCATGTGGGTGTGCCTGCCGGTTGGTGTGCCTTCCGTGGGCTCTGGACTGTCACTGCGTGGGCTAAATTAATAAGGCCCAATTCACCAAATCAAGACTCTTGCCTGCTTGCTTGCTGGCTCGGCCTGCTATGTTTAACGCTTGCCTGTTTGCCCGGGTGATCAACCAAATAACTGTAATTTACAGTATAGGGCATCATTAATCTTTCATAGCTAATTAGCATGAAGCCCGAGCGACTGCCCACCCTGCCTGGGAGGTGAATCTGCCCCTGAGCCATGGTAGGTGCTGGCGGAGGGTAACAATGTCTTTTCACATGTATTTTTAGGAAAAGGTAAATGGCAAAATGATATTTTATAGAATTTGCAATATATTGAGTGACATTTTATTAATTGTATTATAGTGGATGATATTTTATCGAAGCTGCTCAAACTGAGTGTCATATTGTTATCAATTTTCTCTATATAGTATATACAATAATTCTACTATTCTAGTCATATTCTGTAATTGATAATTATAAAACTGTGATGTTATAAATCTATATCGATGGTGGATATATTTGTAGTATTTTCCTCTTGAAAATAATACTTGCAATGTAAATAAGTTTGAAATCCAATCAACAACTACAAACATGTGTTTGGTTCAACTTTTTTAATCAGTTTTTTTAGAAAATTAAAATCTGAACCAGAAGTATCGAATAAAACTAGCTTTTCCAACCATAATCATTTTTTGCTAGTACAAAATGAAATTTATCCATCCCTTGGATTCCACACCTTCACATTTTACGTTGTCCGATTCCTTCACTAGTCCACATAGATTTATTATATCCGTTGTTAATTAAAATATAAAATCGTTGTTTTCTAATGTTAAGCTTTATAGAATTATTCTACCACAAATCCATAACTATTATAACCAAACAACTCTACAATTTTTTTTACAACTCATAACTTATAATAACTTTTTATAACTATAGCTCATAGCAATTTTTCCAGAATCAACAGTTTAACCAAACACCCACTTCTGGTACACCATTCTGCTGTCCCGGTAATCACTCTATATTTCATTTTTTTCAGAGACCGTTTGCATTGACTCGACTCACTCGTCACTACATCAGAAGCGTTTGAGTTTACATGGAATGGGTCAATAACAAATACAATCCTGATTTTTGTGGCATTGTTGGTGAAGACTTGTAATATTGCGGAAGAACTGTCAGCGAAAAAACTAGCTATGAAACATTTGCGCGACTGGCCAACATACATTTATTGACAGATTTTGAACAATAAAAACCAAAGAGATTGTGAAACGCATCCTAACAAGCCGACAGTTACTTCAAAGCGATCATTGCAGGGATTAATGCTAACTGCACTCAAATAATGGAGGACGATGGTTACCTGCTGCGAAGTGGACTTGCTAATTAATTAATTAGAACTGTCAATAAATTATACTAGTCTCCTCTCTTGTTTGTTAGCTAGTCAACATAGATAATAAATCGGTCTTCCTTGCCTGTCCATTGCCAACTTGCTAGCTAGAAACTCATTGACAGCCAGCAAACTAGTGGCCTTCACCAGATGGTCTATCTAGTATATAGAGGTTAGCTCACACGACCTGAGCATTGTATCAGCTGGGCAGTTTAGCTGAGAAGATAAGGCAGAGCAAGAGAAGAGTGCAAGACCTCATCCGATCCTCTCAAAAGGGAAGATGAGCGATCAGAGCACCTATCCTAACCCCGCTCAAGGTATTACATCTGCCTTTTTATGCTATGTCTTGTCGTTTAAAGGTACTAATTAACTACTACATCAGCTGAATTGATCTTGAGTGCTGCGATTCTTTTTCCACTCGTGTAAAAGAAAGAACCCGTGAAAATATGTGTTCCTGTTTCTTAAATCTTGCATTCTAAAGAAGCCTTTAATTCTAACGTTGAGCGTACTCAGGCGAGAGTAGTACCAGGATGAATAATTTTTTGAAAAATCATCATATCACATCTCCACTACATAGCTTTCAAACAAAACTGAAGTGACTTTTAAATAAAACTGGACCGGTATGGCCTTCTTAAAAAAAAGAAGCCTTTAATTTATTGGAAAACAGGAGAACTACTGGTATGTCCCCTATGGTGGACCTTGCCGATATTTCTTAAAAAACAGATGAAAATTTCAGATCCCCTCGAATTTCTCCAGGTTTGATTAGGTTCTGTTCAGATTCATGCAAAATTCATCCAAAAATTATTTGAGCTTTGAATTTGTCTTGGAGAGTTGTGACCCGCCCAAGATCCGTGCGTGGTTCTAGCTAGGCCGTGGTAACCATGATCTGGTTGATCCATTTCCTTCTCTAAAAACATTTTCCTTTCATGGTTACGCATGCAGGATACTACCAGGGTCCTCCTGCCTCGGCGACGGCCGGCGAAGATAACACGGCGGCCGGCGGCAGCAAGACTAACGCCAAGAAAGAACAGGCCGGCTTCCTGGATAACTTGTCCGTAATCCGCAACACCACCTTAATTAACTCAATCTCTCATCTAAACATCTCAATTCCTTTGTTTTTTTGGATATTAAATCAATTCCTATTTGTAATGCCATGTAATTAAGTTGCTTTTAATCAATTTGCGCAGCCTTGCCTGCCTCCCCTGCGGCCGCCCTGCGCAAGCCACAAACGATGCCAAGTAACCAAGCTTCGTCAGCCAGACTCTGCCTAATTATGTATGAGTGTTTGTTTAATTCCTCTGCCCAATTGTATTGTTGTAGTGGTGAACGATCCATGGTGAATTTGTGGCTCATGTAATTTTCATACACCCTTGGATTCATTATTATTCAGTTTATCTTACTGTGCATGACTTGGTGACGAAGAATCTGTTTTAGCCCTTGTTAAATTTTACATTTAGGGCTTGTTTGGTTTTAAGCCCCTTGCCAATTTTTGGCAATGCCAATTATTTGGTAGGGTTGAGTTTGCCAAATAAACAAAAAAATACACTTGTTTCGTACACTCTCCGTCCCATAATATTACAACCACTGAATTTGATATAATACATTGCAATAAATCTGTATATTATAGAATTAAAAAACATAGATAAGAGGACAATAATTTAGAACAGATTATATCTATCTATCTATCTATCTCCAGCGAGATGCCGTCTGGGACAAGCACAAGTATCCCGTGAGGCCATCGGTTGTCAACTTGTCATGTCCGTTGGTACGTCCATCTCTCAGCAACCGTGTTGCTCCGTTTGATGTGCATACATCGGCGACGAGCAGGCTTGGCTTAGCGCCGCCATGAGCCCATGGCCTACCTACGAGAGTACGAGACGTCCTCCGACCGGCCAGGTCCGCTCCGTCGCCGGTGAGGGCCGAGCTGCGCGCCGGGGTACACCGTGCCATGCCGCACACCAGCTTCGCTCTCGCAACTCGTCAGCATGCTTATCCGTGGCCCATGAAAACAACCAAACTGTCTATTCAGTTAGTACGGTCCAAGTCCAACACGTTTTTGTCTTAATCGTAGTCGATTTCTGGGCCTTATGATCCTTTCTAAGATTCGTACTAGTGTACCACGGATTCTTGCAAAAAAATCTCCATTGTCGTGTCCGCAACTAGTATCAGGTTGGCTGCGAGAACACGTTAGCATTTTCCTTTGTTTTTGAATTCTCTTTTGTTGTGCCGTGCACTGCTACCAATGTCCAGTGCCCAATTTTCTCACTACTAGACAGACAGGATACATGTTGACTGTGATCCATCTTGCAGGATACTGATCAAAACTCCGAGAAAGGCTAACGGTTGCTATGAGACCGTTTGGTTGCCTGTACTAGCTAGCTCATATCTCATATATAACATTTGGTTTGTTTGGTTGTCCGGGCCAATCCACGAGCTAGGCTGAACTGATGCAAAATCATCCTTAGCTATGTTGAGCAGATACGCGAGGGGTGATCCTCGCTATAAATGTAGACTGGCTTGATGTAACGAGGCTGCCAAAACCATTAACCAAAGTTCCAAAGCAGTTTTTTGCTGTACCGAATCCGAACCAAACCAACATTGAACAAAAGCCACCATACTCGATTTGACATCGCCAAGTATGTTTGCATAAACTGCACTTCATTCATGTAAAGAGTTCCAAATAATGGGCAGGGCTATATTGGAGTTGAAGCCATGAGAAGCAAAAATACAAAATGCATGGCTTTCACTCGCACTGAAATACCACATGTAGACTTTAATATCAGAAGTCTGCTGACTAGCATCCCCTTGGTCAAATTTCCCAGCGGATTGTGACCGAATGTGCCTGTAGTGACTTAGTCATACTTCCCAGCCATATTGGTATTCAGTCGATATCCATGGACCTACTGGCTCACTGCACACAGAGGGGCAGCTGGTGGCATACGGGGGAGAGAACGGCGATGGCCATCTGATGCGTCAGGATGAGAAATAAATTTGGTGGAACTAAGCTCTAAACTTACCACATAGTCTTCTCTAGATTGACATCATGTGAAGAATCATCATCTGATATGTCAAGGGCCTCGGCCCCTAGGGCGGGAGGCCCCTGGCTGCGTAGCTCGTAGCCAGCGCGGGGCGGATCCCCTTGCCACGTTATCTTTGAAGAACGGAGGGAGACTAGATAGAATTGAGGGAGATTGCAGAATAATACTCTTTTTTGCTTGCCTCTGCCTTAAGGGCTTACATCTATATTTATAGTGCCTAATAGATCTAATCTTATCTAACTAGGACCTAAACTCTTAACTAACAAGGGATCTAATTCTTTAACTAAATCTAACTCTTTAAATAACTTGGATTCTAATTCCTTCATGGACCGGCCGATCCTGCCTTACTGAGCCTTGCGCCCTCTTTGGGCTGGGCCCGACGCTGGAAGTGCCGGCCCCACATGACATGATATGAGAAATAAATTTGATGGAAGTAGGCTCTAAACTTACCACAAAGTCTTCTCTAAATTAACGTCGCGTGAAGAATATAGCTCATCTAATGGTGAAGGAGGACAACAGAGAGCAACACGATGCAGCCAGGGTGGGCATATCTAGCCGGGGTGATGTGACCGAGAAGGGCAGTGGTTGACCCAGGATCTCGGTACGCCTGGGGCTCAAAACAAAGCGAGTGGCGACGTAAGAGACTAGATCGGCGAGCGAGGAAGCACGGGGGCGGGATTAGGGCCGTGCGGGCGCCGGTGGGAGGGGGGAGGGTGGAGGCACAGAGGCGACTGAGCTAAGTGCGGGCGACGACGGGGTGGAAAACTGCACGAGAATAACGCGTGTTGCTAATGAGTACTGTCTACTGCTAGGATTATGTTGAACGGCTGAAGCAGTGAGCTTGGATACATGGTGGGTTGCGCCCCAAGCGTAGGGTGGAGAGGAATGAGACTCAACCCCAGCCCTAGCCTCAGGCTGGGCTGAAAGAGTAGGGCTCAACCTTTAATATTTATTTTTTTCGAAAAAATACTAGGTATTATAAGGTAAAAAAATTGGATCTGGACTAAGACCACGTTACCTAGGCCCAATTCCACCCATGGAGAAGGGCATGGCTAGTCGGGAATTTTTTTAAAATAATATATTTTTTATTCAAAATTTCAAATTTGGTACGCGGATTTCAAAATTTGCAAAAATATCCTTCTGTCGGTAATTGGTGTGCCGATCTAGGCCGATCGGCCCTAAATCGACAGATGGTATGCCGATCTAGGCCAAATTGAAGTACTAACATGCTGCCTATATAAGGGGGCCGAAGCACCCTCCCAGCCACCGTGCGCCCCAACCTCCATTCGCCCCCAAGCCTTCAGATATGGCCTCTCCTCCCTTCTCTTCTCTTCTTTAGATAGTTGTAGTTATAGGATAGGTAGTTTAGGGTAGTTTAGTAGTAGATTAGGAGTAATTTAGGAGTAGATTATGAGTAATTTAGGAATAGTTTAGTAGTATTTTAGAGATAATTTAGGATTAGTTTAGTAGTATTTTAGAGGTAGTTTAATAATACTTTAGGAGTATTTTGGTGACACTTTTAAAGATAATTTAGATATAATTTAGGGGTACATTAGAGATAATTTAGAGGTACTTTAAACATAGTTTAGAGATAATTTAGGGGTACTTTATAGATAATTTAGAGCTACTTTAAATATACTTTAGAGATAATTTTTGAGTACTTTAGAGATAATTTTTGAGTACTTTAGAGATAATTTAGAGATAATTTAGGTGTACTTTAGAAATAATTTAGAGGTACTTTAAACATAATTTAGAGATAATTTAGGGGTACTTTAGAGATAATTTAGAGATACTTTAAACATACTTTAAAGATAATTTAGGGGGTATTTTAAACATAGCTTCAAGATAATTAAGGGGTACTTTAACATACCTTATTCTGTGTAGCTTTCTTGCGCGTGCTAGCCTGCTGACATAAAACTCGACCGTGACTGCATCCACTACTATACCAGGTATTTCAACATATCTTACCCTGTTAGATATTTTTCGTAGTTCAAACTTAATGTAGCATTACTTTGAACGTAATTTACATTTGTTGTACACATTGCTATTGAATATTTTTTGGTACTTCGAACATAGCCTTTGTGCACGTAGTAATTTAATGATGTAAATTTATGTAATGTTTCATTTGTATTCTATTTTCATTGCATGTTATGTTATTTCATATTTACGTTGTTTCTATATAATATGTACAGTTAAATGTAATTATGTTTAGTTAATTCGCCTATTGCTAAATAAGTGAAATGGTACTGTCGCGCTCAACTTAATGTTTACAGGCATATCGGATAGAACATCATTTAGGATTTACTACGGAGATAGATAAGTACTTATTAGTCATGATGGTGCTGATCTTAGTAGTTTTTAATATACTAAAAATAGTTTAAGTCAGGTAGGGGAGCATAGCATTAAGAGTGTTAAGCTGCGGCTATATCATATTTTTCGATTAGATAGAGAGCAGTGAGAGTTGTATTTATATGCCCGATGTAGCCGTGCAGCCGAAGGGTATTTTTGGGAGATGGTTCCTGTTACCTCGACCGCCATGTGGAGAGAGTATGTCAGAAAGGCGCTAGAGCAAGGTTAGAAACGAATTTTACTTATCTATTTTACTCCTCATGCCTTTCCTACTCCAGACGCAGTACCTGACCAAATTGCTGAGTCTGGAGTACAATTTGAGATCGGCCAGAGTAGCCAAATCCAGGAGGTGATCCCCGAGACGGATGTAGTGTCACATTCCAGGAATGCTCCCCCGTCTACGATAGCTAGGGTTGCTGAAGGACAAGCTGATGAAGGGGAGGACATAGAGGCCATACCTAACTTGCTAGAGAGAGAGGACCAAGACTTCAAGTAAGCAATCGAGCAGGGTGCCAACGATAACTCAGATGAAGAAGACGAAACATGAGATGACAATAATGACAATGAAGACGAAGACATTGTGATTCCCAACGAGTGGCAAGCACAAGATTTTGATGCTCTTGCTATTAACAAGGGCTGTGATACTCGTTGGGAGTATAGACAGAACGAGATCCAGAAAAATACGGTGTATCCTATGAAAGAAGCAGTTCAAGATACCGTAAAAGCATGGGCATTGTCACTCCGACGGTAATTTTAAAGAAGTCAAACATCATAATATATAACGTTGTGCGAGAGGGATGATTGCTCATGGAGAATTCGCGCACATCAACCGAAGTAGGAAATTCATTGGGTGTGCTCAATTGTTGTCGACCATACCTGCGTGGTCGATACAGTGTAACCAAGCATAAGAATCTATGTGCCAAGTACATTACAGGGTGATGTATTCTGAGATTGTTAAAAATCTTAGTTATGAACTCCAGACCTTAATACTTGCCATAGAGAGAAGGTTTCAGTACACAATCAATTATTCTAAGACATGGAGGGCTAAACAAAAGACACTAGAAATGAGGTTCGGTATATTCGAGGACTCATATCATAACCTACCTCTCTGTCTAGACGTGGTAAAGAGACGCAACCCTGGCACATACTTCTCGTTCGAAGAGAAGGATGTCGTATTTCCGAAGGGTTCTAAGATTCTACATCAAGTTTTCTTTGCACTCGGTGCTTGCATCCGGGCTTTCCAGTATTGTCATCCCATTCTTTGTGTGGATAGCATATTTCTAACTATGAAATATATATGTCAAATATTGACCGCTATTGATGTTAATGGCAATAACCAGGTTGTGCCAATTACCTTTGGCTTCGTAGAAAATGAGAACTACGAAAGTTGGTTCTGGTTCTTACGACACCTAAACATTAGGATTCTTCAAGGAAAGTCAAATATTTGTGTGTTGCATGACCGACATGCGAAACTGATCGAGGCAGTCCAACATATAAAGTATGATCCAGAGGAGCCATATTCTTATAAGGACATTCAGTCTCGATAGTGTATACGCTATTTAGGTGCAAATTTCTTCCGTCACTTATTGAAGAATAAAGAATTGACTAATTTATTCAAGAGATTGTGTAGCCAAAACTAAGAAAGAAAGTTCAAGGTCTTATGGAGGAAACTTGATCTAGAGCTAGAGCCAGAGCCACTTTGTTCTCTACCCACTGATGATCAATAGACAATCCATTAATGGCAGAGGACAAAAGTTCGCTGCTTCTTGGATTGAATTAAATTTGAGAACAAGAAGCATTGGTCTCTACTGTATGACAGTCACAGCGCAAGGTATGGCATCATGACCACCAACCTTGCCGAGGTGTACAATTGGGTGATGCGAGGTATGCGATGTTTGCCTTTAGTTGGTATTGTGGAGGGCATACTATTGCTTTGGTGGTGCACAGGGACGAGCACGTTCTGTATTGCAGAAAGATTATGGAGTATTTCATAGAGAAGAGTAAGAAGACAACCTAGCATCGTGCCACAAGACAAGTTCCTGGAAACTCCGTTTCGAGGTAACGTGTCGAAATAAAGGTCAGAGAGGGACAAATTGGGATGTTATTGTTCACGAGTGCACCGTTACCGACACTAGTCAGTGTACCTGCAACAAACCATCTCTCTACCACAAGCCATGTAGCCATGTCATAGTGACGTGCGCCACATTTGATTGTCTAAATACTTCACAAAGGAGAAGGTCCTTCAGAGTTAGAGCGGTGAACTCCGAGGGTATGGGGTTATCAGCTCATTCACATCTCCACCAGATGGTGCACGTCGTTGGGTACCAGATTTCCAACGTGTCAACTCAAAGGTGGGAAGAAGAAAGACACGACGCATTCGGAATGACATGGATGAATCCAAAGCAGGCAGACAAAGAAGACGTGCTCTTTATGCAACATGGTCGGACACTCTTACAAGAATTGCACAGGAGCCAGCACAAGCAAGCGAGGGCCCACATGACATACAAATCACCACACAGCACGCACTATACATAGTCTCCAAGATGTACGTACGTCAGTTACTTTACTATTATGTCACAGGTTATATCTTCATCACTAACGAGCTTTGTCTGTTTTACAACCTGCAGATGGCGGGTAACAATGACTTTCCTTATGAGCTTCTCTCCCTCACGGTCGATGGGCACCACCGGACACGAGCACTCACCTCCACCGACGAGGAGAACCGGGTAGATCTCGTGCTGCTCAGAGTCCGGCCACCACATCTCTAGAGCATCCATCCCCGATGGGTTGGCAGGTTAGTTAAGCAAGCATAATGTCACTTCATGTTTTATTTTCATTTCATCACGTGACTAATATTTTCTTCGATGCAGGTTACACGGTGTTGGCTTACTCCCTCTGGCTAGATTGGTCGAGGGAGCAGCAACTAGGTTTTCATTCGACCTGAGCTCTTATCACGGCGTGGGTTGACAGGTGGAGGCTAGAGACACATTCCACCTGCCTTTGGGGGAGGTGACGTTTACACTGGAGGATGTGTCTTTCCTGCTAGGACTTCCACTAGCAGGAGCAGTAGTTGTGCCCGACGATGTTGAGCTAGAGTGGCGCGTTGACCTACTCACGCACTTCGCGGGCGTCCATCCTGTCCTGCCTAACGACGAGGCAGTCCACGAGTTCGACTCCACACACGGGCCGACGCAGAGTTAGTTACGTCGATACCAGGTATGTCGTTTTAACACGATAACAACATTGAACATTAACTTATCTTTCTTATCTTTGTTGCATACTAATGTTTGCCCTTTGTTATGCGGAGCACCTAGCCGCCAATGCTGACGATTATACCGTTAGCTGGCACCTCGAGGCTTACCTCCTTTGGCTTTTCGGCTGGGTGATGTTCACTAGCACGCACGGCGACAGCGTCGACAAGCATCTGGTATAGTTTGCTCGAGCCATTACCGATTCGGCGTACGACAAGCATCTGGTGTAGTTTGCTCGAGATCCTTTCGCTTGTCTCATCCCTTCGTGGACCGATCGACCTTTGTGCCATTGCGGGGATCGGTGCCAACTAGCGACAGCAAAACGACATGACATTCACGGAAAGAGGTGCTTTCTTTGCCCTAACGTTGAGGAGTTGTGGTACCTGAACGTTAGAAGAAAATCGGACAGAAAGAGGTGCGACTTCGTTGAGTGGGTGGATACTGAGAACCTGGTGTTTGATGAACGTTGGTTCTCTTCTAGCGAAACAAACGCATAGTACGCTGCAAGGAAGGAGAAGTACGAGCGTCATGCCCAGTCCGAGCAAGGTGATTGAAAAATCAATCCGATCGGAGTGCTGTTGTGACTTCAACGCCCCAAATGTCACTATAAAGACCACTGCCAGGTAATGACCGTAACGTCAGTACAAGCTGCTGGCAGAAGATACTTCATATATCCTACCATCGAGAACGACTTCATGGTGAGCATGAGAACATTAAATTAGTTCATCTGTCCATTGATTACTAATTTTGGTGTAAGTAACTACAGTTATTTGGTCTTACAAGATAATCCAAGTGTGATTTCACTCAATAGATCGACGATTCAAGACAACAATCCGTCAGAGGGCCTATACGACAAGCCGAGACTACGGAGGAGTACACGCGAAGGAAGAAAGAGCATCGGCTAAAGGTGAAGCATGCTAGTTCAAATTGAATGACAAATCCTCTAGGAATCCCCAAGTGGGAGCAACGACCTACATGCGCCTGTGACAGTCGTTGCATGCTAAGGACCTCGCTCGGAGGGGAATCAAAGAGGAGAGAATTCGTGTGCCCCAACCTATATGACCACTTCATGGTAAGGGATCACAACTAAATCACGGCTTATTTTCGCACTATTTTCTACTGTAACGCTTATCTTCCTATCCGTTACGGCAGTAAAATATAAGAAGATGCGCATTCCGTCAGTGGGTAGATGTAGCATCACCTACGTACGAGGATGGTTGGATCACAGAGGCGGAAAGTCATTCGGAGTACGAAACGAGAAAAAGAAAAGCTGATGAGCGAGCAAGGAGTGCAAGATGGCGTGAAGAGGATAGGCAACAGAGGGCATACTTTAGGCAGCAAGAGCAAAGGTACAGAGACGAAAAAACAAGCTAGACGTGCTAGGGAAGAGAGACAACGGACAAATCAGTAGGACCTGACATCCGTACTGAGAGTATGCCATTTGTAATTTGTTGAACTATTTATTGCGCCTAGTTTCTATTGGATTACTTTTGAACAGCTTCGGATATCGTGTTATGTGCATTGGAACCTCTTCACTATCTGCTCACAATTTAAATATCCTACACTTACACTTCAATACCACATTTTACAAGCTTATTTGCAGATGTGTGATTTCCTGTGAAATAGATATTACAATCTCATTTCAAAATAGAGAACGAGAAAGTGTGTAAATTTCTCTAATTCCACATAATATTCTAAAATATTACGGATATATAACATATTAATACAAAAAGTTAGGGTTTTTTAATATTGAATTTGTTAAAATAGAAAAATATATAGTCAAGAAAGAAGAGGGGCACCAGTCGATAGACTATCTGCCGATGTAGACCGGTCGACCTAGATCGATAGATGGTCTGCCAATCTAGCACCAGTCAGCTTAGATCGGCAGATGGTTTGTCGATCTAACGTCAGTCGGCCTAGATCGGCATATAAAGCACCGACAAAAACCTACCGCCGCCCGATCTAGCCGATCGGCCTAGATCGGCATACCATCTGCCGATCTAGGGCCGATCGATCTAGACCAGCACACCAATTACCGACAGAAAGCTATTTTTGTAAATTCTGAAATCCGTGTACCAAATTTAAAATTTTGAATAAAAAATATATTATTTAAAAAAAATCAGCTAGTCGGAGCGCGTGGTTCACCAACCGCTCTCTGTCGGCCGTACCCTCGACGTGTCATACCATCCACACCTCGACGTGTCAGACCATCCTCAGGCTACGCCACCTTCCGTCGTTTCTTCCTTCATCATTGGATGAGCTCCGTCTTCACGTGGAGTAAATCTAGAGAAGTCCCATGGTGAGCTTGGAGTCAATCCTACCAAATCTATTTTCATCTGGATGGCAAATTTGCCTGCGAAGTGGATGGCAAATTTGCCTGCGAAGTGCGAAGTGGCAGAAATAAATCTAGTAAACCCATATGATTTGAGTAATTTATTGAAATTTCTGTAGGGTGGCAGCCTTGGACTTGTGCTGCTGAGGGATCGAGTTCAGCCAGCAGCCAAGCACTCACTAGCGTTGGTTGCAACTCGTATTCAAGCACACGAGGTACGGTGAGCCTTCTAGTCAGGTACCAACATAAACCGAACAATTTGCTCCGAAATCTTGATTAGGCCCCATTCTAAACAGCTTATTCTAGATAATCCTCACTAGATTATTTTCATGCTTCCAAAAGTACAGTTTGTCGAAAAACATTTCTTCATCAGCATTGCTTAGGTAACATTTGCCAAGCTGTTTGTTAGTTTTATAACCTATAATAACTAATTAATCCATGTATTAATCATTTTGATTATTATTTCAGCACTTTAGCCTGAGTGACTCATGAAATATGGATTAACAACTAGAAGAGGTTTGCCTAGGAAAAAAGTAAAGCAGAAGCAAAACCATTTTTATATTGGACCCAAAAATACAACCAGGAACATACCGTAAGTCCATAACACTTTTATTTGGAACGGAGTGCACTTGGTTCAGTTATCGTCTTTGAGGTGCAGCGAGGGGAGCATGACCATCGCTTCGCCATCAATGGCAAGGGGGCTGACACCGTCGCCGCCCGTGAAGCACTTGGTTGCAAACCTGACACTGCCAAGAAGCGATGAGGAAAGGAAAGATGAATTGAATGAGGAAAGCAAAGATGAATCGAATGTACATGTATTTTGTGGTGGTGGCTCTGATGGTGAGTGCCTCCACCTCCACGAACGCCTCTTCGCCCACATACACTGGCGCCACGAACTTGAGCGTCTGCCTCGCGTACACGGCTCCAGGCTGCATTGGCATCAAGATCAGATACTAGGAGGGTTTGTCGCGCTCATACATTGCTCGACAAAATGCCGGACTGCCTGGCAACTGGCATGAGGAGGGGGAGGGGCGAGAGGGACCATACGAAGTGGGCGGCGATGAGGGCGGGGAAGAGGGAGGCGACAAGCATGCCATGGACGACACGACCATGCTCAAAGCCACCCACATCGCGGGCAAAGGCGTCGTCCATGTGCACAGGGTTGCGGTCGCCACTCACCCCGACGTACGCTGCCACCTCCCCCTCGGTGAAGCGCCGCCGCTCGTGCAGCGTATCGCTGACCTTGAGGAGGGATGGCACCGCTGCCGTCATCTTGGAGCGCGCGAGAGGGGTTGCCGTCATGGCCACCAGTTGGCGCATGAATGGCCGCATCAATCCCTCTTCCTTTCCC